>CAJFCP010000647.1:48282-115526 GCA_904066005.1 Synergus itoensis | reverse complement strand
CCTACTGGTCACGCCTCCTGGTCATGCCTCCTGGTCATTTCTCTGGTTTTATAGTTTAATCACAGCTGTTTTAGTCACAGCTGTTAACCACACCCCATTGACCATATCTTCCTATCGTACCTCCTAGTCACACCTCAGTTTTTATACCAAATTGACACACTTCTAGCTATTCCCCAGTGGTCACACTAAATAAACACACCTTCTACTCTCATATAAATAGCTGTATAAAATATTCACGCTTCTTAGTCTCACTCTGTTGACCACACCTACTGGTCACGCCTCCTGGTCATGCCTCCTGGTCATTTCTCTGGTTTTATAGTTTAATCACAGCTGTTTTAGTCACAGCTGTTAACCACACCCCATTGACCATATCTTCCTATCGTACCTCCTAGTCACACCTCAGTTTTTATACCAAATTTACACACTTCTAGCTATTCCCTAGTGGTCACACTAAATAAACACACCTTCTACTCTCATATAAATAGCTGTATAAAATATTCATGCTTCTTAGTCCCACCCTATTAATCACATATACTGGTCATGCCTCCTGGGCATGCCTCTCGGTCGCACTTTTTATATACCTCTAACTGGGCATATCCAATGGTCACACCTCCTAGCCACACCCCATTGATCATACCTACAGATCATTCCTCCTAGTCACACCCCAGTTTAAATACCAAATTGACACACCCCTAGTCATACCCCAGTAATCATATTGAATAAGCACACCTCCTAGTCACACAATCGTGGTCATACCGTGTTACACCTCTCAGTCACACCTCATCAGTCGCACCTACTGATCACGCCTCCTAGTCACACTCAATGGTCAATGCTGGTCTCGCCTCCTAGTCATACCTCAGTGATCATACTTACTGGTCACGCCTCCTTTTTATAAACCTAACAAGCCCATTTTCCGACCAATTGGCCTTTTTCAACCCGTGCACGTGCATCGAGAAAAATTTAATTTGTCGAAATTCGTATCCTTGATTGAGTTTGGATAGCAATTAGTCAAGTTAATTAATTATGGGTTCGAAGCCCCTCAGAAGACTGATACGGCTATTTCTCACTCTGATTCATCTTTAAAGGGGAAGTCTCTCAACGTTAGTGGCATTGCCTGCCTCGATACCCTTCCCATAATTTTCGCCAGCCCTAATTGCCACCGACAACCGCGTTCCTTTACTGTCGGACACAAAAGAAGCGAGCGACCTCGCGAGAGGTACCGAACTCATTATACGACGACAACTAAGGACGGTAATGCCTGATGAGAAATTCCAGTTCTGCAGCGATCAAGTCGTGATGAAACCTCCAAGCTTTCAACCTTATCCCCGTCCTCTTTTTTTTATACGTTGAAAAAAATCTAAATCAACGAGGAAAGTTTTTTATTACAAGCCAAGTCAAAGTTAATATTCACGACGAGAGATGTTTCTATTCTCTACTGTTTTAAATATTTAAACTCGGATAGTAGATCTAGTATTATCGCCCCCAGTTTATCATTTTATTGAATTCCTCTTGGTGCATGTTACTTCATCTTAAAGTTTTAGTATATGGGTGATTGTAAGATTGTGGGCAAACTTGAGGTCCCAGTACTATACAATTTATAATGAGCTTTTTTTGATTTTTTAAATTTATTTAATAAATACTTATTATCATTGTGAACAACAATCTGAAAACAATTTTTTAATTTTTATTCTCATTTTATTTAATTTGATAAGAAAATAACTCAAAAGTCACTCTTTTCCGATTTATACGCTGTCCCAACCTCAATCTGTGCGCGGATAAAACTATTTTATCCATTTATTTCCAAAGAAAACTAAAAAATGCCTATTGTATTATGTTTATGAATTCCGAAGGTACAAATTTCTAATTTAAAAAATTTTTTGGACGCCAAATAAATAGTTTTGCATAAATTTTAAAGTCGGTCCCACGATTTTGACATAAATAGTTTTCATTGGTGTACACCCTTTTTTTGGAAAAAGTATTATAGTTAAAGATAAATTGTAAACACAGAAATATTAAGCCTGACGATACGAACAAGATTCTATAAGATAAAATGTATAATGATCATAAATTTTTCTTTTAATCTGATATTCAAACTGGAAAGTGCACTTGGACAACAAAATTTTCATTGGTATACACCTCCTAAAAAATGTGTTTTCGATTTTAAAAAAATATAAAAACCATTGTATCACATACTTGGAGATTACACCTTTCAGAACCAAACGTTTTTTTAACATTAAAATATTTATATTTTCCGTAAACATTAAAACAGTAGGATTGGTGTAACATAGAAAAATTCATTGGTGTAACACACCTTCATCAAATACTAGCTGCGCATGTGCAGAAGTCAGCTGATTCGATAAAGTTCGATTGCAATATCGATTTTCCACATCTGGGAAAAGATTGTAATTTTATTAAACTTTTGAAGATAGTTTTATAAAATGTAAAATTTTAATTATATTACCTAACTTACGTTAAAAAAATGGTCTAATACAAATTTAACATTTATCATTATCTTATGCTTATATCATATGTCATATGCACGTGATAAACTTGGTTCTGTACTTTTTAAATCTGGCACTCTTTTGCATCAAATCCCTATAACCACAAATCCACTTCACATATTTCAAATAAAAATTAAATTATCATTTCTTATTTTCAGAAGTACCCCTTTAATATTTCAAATTTTTACATCTGATACAATCAATAAAAATTATTTATTACTCAATTCATAATAAAAACACGATTGCTACTTTAGCCGCTCAAGTTTGCCCACAATTTTACAATCACCCATATCTTTTTTAAAAATTATTCCTGGCACTTTACCTGGTCCAAGAAACTGATATGCCCACTTTATTCCCACTCCTTTCGTATCCACGCCTACATTTATTTCTACGTCCCTACACCCGTCAATTTGACCTTGAACTCGACTCATTTTTCACTTACGCCTACAATGTCTTCTCCTCTCTAGAAGAGCATATTAAATTAATAAATAAAGTCTTTGTCCCTGAGGTTTGACGCTGATATTCCTAAATTGAGGAAATCGTGCAGTGGGCGGACCTGTGCTTTTAAAAATCTCATTGAATAATACAGAAGGGTCGTTTTATATTTGGAGTTTCTTTTCTACTTATTTTTTGGTGTTCTTTCGGGTGACGTTTCAATCCTTAGCGAACTTGTCCTTTTGAGGGAGGCTGCGATCCTTAGACACCAGGCTGTAGCACCCCTGCATTATTTATGCGCCGTACACAGGGCGAAACGGGTGGGCGCGAGAGCAGAAATACTACTTTCGGAACTTGGAAAACTTCTGACGGAAACCACCGGGCGCGGCAAAGCGGAAATTTATGGATTTTGTTTGGACTCCTCGCAGACGCCGCTGCCTTTGATTTACCGTGGGGACGCCTCCGATGAGATATCAAGGACGTAAGATCGAACGCAACCCTCTTCGATGACGGAAATAATGTATTGAGCCAATCGAGGCTTGAAAGGTGGGCGAAATGGGGGACAAAAGTGAGAAAAATGAGAAGATGGAGGAAGAAATTGAAATCAAGAAAGTAAAATGGAATATGAGCGGAATACAAAAGCTAAAAAGGAAACGTAAAAGTTTAAATGAATATAGGAAAATTGAAGATAATAAATCATGATAGGAAGAAATGTCAAGAGAAAGGGGAAATTAATTTTTCTGTCGCAGGAAGATATATTCTCCAGGGATTAAAAGCTGGGTCTTAAATCAGGTTTTGAGGGATCAATGCAACATAGCTTTACATCTAGATGCGATTTATCAAAGGATTTATCTATTTCCAGGAAGATGGAACGGTGGGGGCGGAAGCAGAAACTCTGGGAGACATGTACCGATGAACCGATATTGTTGGGCCCTTAAGGGGATCAGCAGACGTTGTAAACGCGTAACCAAACGGATTCAGACGCGTTGCAACATTAGCTAATCACCTTGGAGTGGCAACCCTGCATTACATTCTCTCCTTCAAGATTTGGTATCCGTTTATCGGTGGAGCAGAGATAGATTATGTTAGTTGAGACCGATTTAATTAAGTTGTCTAGCCCAGTTTAGGGAAGATCCGTGGCAACATTAACTCCCTTGGGAATCTGATCTGCCCAGATCTCAATCCGGATACTGCAAGTGCCAAGAAAGGTGGGAATTAGGAAGGCAAGAAGACATGAAACTGATAGGAGTGAAATTTAATGGTGCAGAAGTTGTCCCGTGAAGGAAAATTAAATTGACTTCCTTCAAAGTCTTATAAATTTTATATTTATTTTTTTAGCCATAAAAATAAAATTAAGGATTTTAATAATTATACTTTAAAGCTAAAGGACGATAGGTACGATGAAAGGTCCAATGAAAAAATTGTTAGTCCTAAAAATATCTACAAGATTGCTCCTTAACAATTTTTTGATAGAAATAATAGTTTTAGTTTTAACGCTGAAAAATAAAATTAAGAAAACTAAAAATTCTACTTTACAGCTAAACAAGGCTAGATACGAAAAAAAGTTTATGAGAAAAATTATTAGCTCTAAAAATATCTACAAGATTGCCCCTTAACAATTTTTTGATAGGAATAATATTTTTCCTTTTAACGCTGAAAAATAAAATTAAGAAAATTAAACATTTGACTTTGCATCTAAACAAGATAAGATACGATAAAATATTCATGAAAGAAATTATTCGTCTTAAAAATATCTACAAGATTGCCTCTTAACAGATTTTTAATAGGAATAATATTTTTCGTTTTAACGCTGAAAAATAAAATTAAAGAAACAAAAAATTCGACTTTACAGCTAAACAAGGCTAGATGCGAAAAAAGGTTTATGAGAGAAATTATTAGCCCTAAAAATATCTACAAGATTGCTCCTTAACAATTTTTTGATAGGAATAATAGTTTTCGTTTTAACGCTGAAAAATGAAATTAAGAAAACTAAGAATTCGACTTTACAGCTAAACAAGACTAGATACGAAAAAAGGTTCATGAGAAAAATGATTAGTCCTAAAAATATCTACAAGATTGCTTCTTAACAGATTTTCGATAGGAATAAAAGTTTTCGTTTTAACGCTGAAAAATAAAATTAAGAAAATTAAAAATTTGACTTTACATCTAAACAAGACAAGATGCGATAAAATATTCATGAAAGAAATTATTCATCTGAAAAATATCCACAAGATTGCTTCTTAACAGATTTTTGATTGGAATAATAGTTTTCGTTTTAACGATGAAAAATAAAATTAATAAAATTAAAACTTCGGTTTTACAGCTGAAGAAGGCTAAATACAATAAAATATTCAGAAGTAAAATTGTTCACCTTAAAAAGATCCACAAAATTACTAGCAACCATTTTCTTATAGGAATAATAGATTTCATTACAAACATAAAAAATTACAATGAGAAAATTTTAAATTACATTTTATAGCTAAACCATGCTAAATAGGATAAAAACGTTGAGAAACAAAACTGTTCGTCTTAAAAAAATCTACAAGATTGCTTTTGACCATTTTTTTATTAGGACTAATAGTTTGGTAATCCTCCAACTTTAGTAACTAGAAAATGATTTAATTGATTCGGAACGAGTACAATTATCTGAATTTCATTAAGTGTTCCTAATAGGTTAAATTGGACGTAATATATGCACGACGATCAGCACGAGATTGACTTTTTAAACGCGAAATCAACATTTCAGCAGACAGAAACGTGAATGCAAATATTTCGGTTCATTAAATTAATCCGTACACGAATGGAGAGAACGTAGAGATGGACGTGCGATTCTGTTGTTGCGCCGTGTGCGCGCAACGTGTCGCGCTACTGTGATCCGCAATTTTGCAAATCCGCTTCAAATATTTCTATGCCGTTTCATGAATCGTGCCATGAATGCAACGATCCGAAAATACGTCTGACCGATGCTAGCTGGGAAAAATTTAGTGCTCTATTCAATATTACAGCTGGAAATATGCACGCCAATCTGAATTGTGCCAAAAGTAAAAAAAAAATGTCAGTTTCTTTCTAACATATAAAAAATAACTAAATTCAAGGACCTTGAGAGTTTCTATTTAAATTAATCAGTAATTGTACAAATATTTTAGTATTTGCACTATTTCATAATTTCCAGTTTCGAACACAATCATTCGGACAAAGGCCTCTCTCAATAAAGCAAGACCTCGTTTCGTCTCTAGCACTCGAGTCTTCAGCTCTGTCAATAGCAGATTCAATTGCACCGAACGATTTTCCGTGTCAAGTGTAAATGGGTTTCGAATACCTAAGTTCGGCTTGAAATGACCGTTTGCTGAAAATAGGGGATTAAAAATGTGCTCCTACTCAATGGGCGAGATATCGATTTCAGGCGCTTCATTATTTTGGAAATCCAATTTCAGTGGAAGAAATTACAGAAACAACTTGTTTCCTGTTATAAGAGAAATTTGTAAGGTTTGCGAATGCTTGAGATCGGGGATCAATCCTCATTAGCCTCTGTTAACACCTGAGTTAATTCTCATGGTAGATGTTGTGAGCGGAACAAGAAGATAGAAGCATTATTCATCACTTTCAGGGAGGATTTCCTCCTTATCTCTCTCACGTTCTGGCAGACACAGGTGGTGCTTTGTATACACTATACATTTATACGTTGTCAAGTCTCGATAGTCTTGATCGGTGTTCTCAGCCGTCGGGTGAAGCCAATGAGCATGAAAGTAAGAGAAAAATGATCACGCCTTCGAAAGCCCTAGGACAAGAACCGTGATTCGTGAGTGTGCGCTCACGTAGGAAGCGTTCTTGAGATCCCAAGAGACGAAACTCGTTCGCTCTAGTCGCTGCAGCCACTTTGATATCGGCGAAGTGCCACTCTTTGAGAAGACTGCACGCGCCCCTGAAGCACCTATATCCAGCACCCAATACCACCCTACACCCACAACCATAGATCCACCTTCACTTCCATTCAAGCGCTCAGCACGTATTGGCCTCGTACTCGTCCATGGAGTTCGATATGTTTTCAGCTCTATACCATATGAGTATATATATTCCATACAACTACAGGTCTAGCTCTATGCCAATATAAAATCGACCCTCTACTATCTCGTGCCCCGATTTAGAACCATGAACAACATCCCAATCAAGATTTCGAAAAAAGAAAAGGATTTATAAATTGGAAGGAAGGTTTTATAATGGTTTGAGATTAGAACTTTTCTTATCATGATGTACTCGTTCCAAGGTAACAATAATGACAAAGAAAACAAGTTTACAAGATTTGGAGCAAATAATTCTGTAGGGGAATGTCCACGCTCCTAATGGACATTCCCACCCACGCACTAACTAGTGCCAATCAGGTCATCACCCTTTGAACAATTATTTGTCACACCCACCAATCCATAACCATGGATATACACCACCTAATAAACGTCCCAGTCAACTTCGGACGGATCATGGCCCTAGTAACAATAAGTGGTCACACCTCTAAACCCTCAACCTCACCTCAACCTCTCCACAAAGTCATGCCCTTTAACCATTGTAAATGGTCACACCCCACCACGATATACTATATTGTAACTGTAATAGGTCATACCCAGGGTAACTATTCAATCACACTGTGCTAGGTCATACCCTCTATGGATAACCACACCCTCTAACAATTATGGATAACCACACACTCTAATAACTATGTATAACCACACCCTCTAACAACTATGAATAATCACACCTTCTAAAAGCTATGAATAACCCCCAAGACCTATTGGGAACTACCCCCTAATAACTAATTGGTAACTACGCCCCTAGTAACTATGAACAACCACATCCCCTATAACTGTTGATAACAAACATCTCCTAATAATTATTACTGGTTATGTATCAATAATTACTACACTCCAAATAATTATGGATAACCACACCCTCTAACAACTATGGATAACGACACCCAAAAACTATTAACAACCACACCCCCTAATAACTATTGACAACTACCATCTAGTAACTATGAACAACCAACCAAGTTGTACTATCTAATAACTACAATCGGTTAATTGGGTCATACCCCTAGTGAAAATGCAATCTCACCGTACTAGGTCATACCCTCTAGTAATTCTCTCTATATATAGTTACTCCCGTCAGATTATACACTTCAGTAAATATAACTGAGCATAATCCTTAGACAACTCACATAAAGTCATACCCCAATTAAAAAGGTAACACCCCATCCATTCAAGCCTATAATAACCCTGAATGATCGCAATCATTATCCAACATATTATAGGTCATCTCCAAGTAACCAAAATGGTCACAGAGTAATTAGGTCATACCCCTAGTAACCAAAATGACTACACTCTCACTAAGTCATGCCCTAGTAATTAACATGATCCACTATTACTAGCCCATGCCCTCAATAACTAAAGGTCGACCCACTCTCTAGGACATACCCCTAATAACAATATTGGTCACACTCTACTAGGTCAAACCCCTAGTAAAATGGACACACCCCGCTAGGCCATTCTCTTAGTAAAAATGGTCACACCCCGCTAGGTCATACCCTTAATAAGAAAATAATCAATTTAAAAAAATTAATGTTGCTGCTCTGACATTTAGTTTGAATGCCTTGCCCTTTGTTTTACAATTGCTGGTTTTTCTCTGCTGCTTTTTTCCATCTTTCTGTGTAAAAAATATTCTAAAAATTACCATTAATATTAACATACACCTTAGCCGAGGAATAAAAGGTAATTCAAATAGCCCATTTCATTTGCAACTCGTTCGTGTAGACTAAGTTCTATTGCGTTGACAAAACGCTTGGCCACAAAGGAACAATGCCAGCAGAACGTACTTCCGAGTGAGAAAGCGACCGAGTTTCGTTCTTTGTTTAACTTTTTTCTTTTCATCCTACGTGTCCAGGTGGTCTTTGGTGCAGAGAGTGGGTGGATATTGTGCGACAGTAATTCAAATGTATTCTCGCCCAGCCAGCGAAGCGTTTAATCGTTGAGATAAAACACGCCTGGGTCAGTCGTATGCGGGCTGCTTGCGTCATTTTATTTTCATTTATCCGCGTTTACGCTAATTCACGCACGACATGTTTACTTTGTTCTTGCTGCACATCCATTCAGTATTTCTGTAAAGACTGAAAGGGATATAAATAACGGATGATTGCTTTTTAAATGGATGAGAGAGTATAATATCTCATTTCGATTGGACTCCCTGGTTTTCCGATAGTTAAAAATAGTATTCGACAAAAGAATACATATTTTCAATAAACTTTATTATTGATACAATATATCCGGGTGATTAATTTCAGTTTCTTCCTAGAAATTTCGAAAGGTTTCTTCTCACTTCTCTGTGAAGATGCAAGACGAAAAAAAAAAGTCGAAAGAGAATCTCCGCCCTTATCTGGTTGTGTATGCCGTTCTTCCATTATTTGTGATCTCTCGAAGGAAAATACGAAGCGACTCCATTGTCTACCGAAACTGGAGCTTCATAATGACTTCTTTATCGACGATGGTTCCAAGAGACACCGAGCTGGTGATTTACGATCTTCTCGTAGAAATTACCTCCATTATCTATCGACGATGTTCGATTTTTTGACGGTTCTCGAAGCACTCGTCCCAGCTCTAGAAGTAATTAGTGATTAATATTCTTACTTATAAAAGCATAATATTTTTTAAATGAGTTAGATTTGACTTTAGTTTGGGAAGCAACAAAAATAATTTTATAAAATTGATACCACGTTTCCTGCTTGAATTTCAACGAGTCTTCTAAATCAAATACGACTCTATAATTTTTTCCAATATGCAGATTGTAGGAAGGTAGATCATTTGAATCCACCATGGGTGTGGTGCAGACACATCAGCATCCACCCTTCCCCATCGGAGATGGAAGGAGAAAAACTTTTGTGGCGTATCGCGAATAAACCGATAAAAAAGAAAGAAATGGATGCCATTGCGAATGTGGGTTGCTCCTGTACCGCTTAAGAGTCGGGTCGGAAACTCTATTTTATGGTAAATAGAAGTTGTACCATTCTTTTCTCCCTCCATTTTCAGAAGTTTGAGTTAGAGAGACTGAACGAGAATGACAGTGGTGTCGAGTTAAGAACTATTTACCATTTCTGCTTTTTATGAATTTCATTTCAATCTTCTACCTTTATACATCTAGCTGCTGTAAAAAATTAAATCTAGTGTTCAGTAGAAAAAGATACATAAGGTTGAAACTTACCACATATTTTAATATCGTCAGTTTTTTTTTTATTAAATTAGAGTAATGACTTCCACATCAGAAACTCTTGATTACAAACACCGCCTAATGAATATTTATAACTAGAGTCCTTTATAACAATAGGCAACTACACCCCCTAGTGACTATGGGTAATTAAAATTCTAATAACTATGAAAAACCACATCCCCTAATAACTATTGATAGCAAACATCTCCTAATAGCTGTTGATGATTATTAGTAATTACTAAACTCCAAATAATTATGGATAACTATGGATAAGAAAGACCCTAACAACTGCGTATAACTACTCTCTAATAACTACATTCTCAGACAACTAGAGATAACCATACCCCTATCAACTATGAATAACCACATCCCCCTAATAACTAAGGATAAAAACACCCCCTAACAACTATAAAAGACTGCATCCTTATAATAACTATGGATAACCACACCCCGGAACAAATATGGACAACCACACTTCCTAACAACTATGGATATACACATCTCCTAATAATTGTGTATAATGACACTTCCTAACAACTATGGATAACCTACACCAGCAACTATGGATAAGCACACCCCGAAAATATAAATAATCACATTCTCCAACTACTAGGGATAACCACACCCCCTAAAAACTATGAATAACTACATGCCTTTAATAACTAGGGATAACCATACACTATAACCACTATGGATAACAACACTTACTAACACCTATATATAATTATAACTCTTTAATAACTTAATTACTTCATAACTTTATAACTTAATAAATTCATAACTTAATAACTAGGGATAACCATACACCTAACAGCTATGAATAACCATACCCCTAACAACTATGAATAACCACATCCCCTAATAACTAATGATAAAAACACCCCCTAACAACTATAAAAGACTTCATCCCCATAATAACTGTGGATAACCACACCTCGGAACAAATATGGACAACCACGCCCCCTAACAACTATGGATAATCACATCCTCAAACTACTAGGGATAACCACACCCCTTAACTATGAATAATCATAACCCTAACAACTATGAATAACCACAACCTTAACAACTATGAATAACCACACCCAGTAAAACTGTTTACAACTACACCCCATAAAATCTATAAATAACCACACTCTCTAACAACGATGGAAAACCACACCCCCTAACTACTATGAATAACCACATTCCCTTAAAAATTAGGGATAACCAGACCCTGGGAACAAGTATGGATAACCACACCCCTAAAATTAAATTTTTACAAAAGCATTTAGAGTTCAATTAAAAGTTTTTTAGTGAAATAGAACTACCAAGAAAATGTACTTGAAGTTTGCATTTAAATTATTCAAAGCTTTGGTCGGAAGGAAATACAAAGTAGATTGCAACCCGTCCTTTGTCTACGACTTGATGGAATCGATTTTCAATGTACTTGTTTTCGTTCGAAACGAGTATGTTCCGGAGAGGGTGGTTACTATTAGGGAAGCAGGGTGTTCGGTCAAAGTGCAATCGTTCTAACGAAGTGACGACGTTCAATCACGATCCTTGTACAACACTGCTCTCATTGGCGCAGGAGTGCGAGGGTTGAGGTCCACAGAAAACGGGGAAAGCCCTGGAATTCTGGGTATCTAGTTGGGAAACCTGTATCATGACTTGCGAAGAGACGGTGGATCCTCTCGTACCACCGGAATCGAGCATCGCGTGCTCAATTTTCTCAATTAGCTTCCCTTTAAGCTCTTCATCGAACTCGGTTTACTACATCCACATTTATACACTTCATCTCATTTCCATGTTGATCTAAACATTGAAAAAATGTCAGTAAATCTCGTGAGAGGAATATTTTATAATGAAAAATCTTCTTTTTTTCACCTTACAAAAAGTAAATAAACATGAACTCTGAAAAATTTGGTTCTAACGAGCTTTCGAACTGAATTTTCATAATTAAAAAATGAGGTAGAAAAAGTTTTGTTACAACGGACGGTGTAATTTTGTTTGGAATATTTTTTCTAATGAACAAGAGCTGCGGAGATGCATTCGTTACAGATCGCATTTCAATCCGACGAAAACCAATACGCGTTAACTTCACGTTATACTCGCCGTGACGCTTTTTAACGCAATTCTATAAAATATTCATACCGAAGCATTTCGTGCATAACTGTTGAGCTTAATTCCTCGCATTAAAAATCCTGTCAAAAAGTCCCTCAGCCATTTTCAATTTACTGCTACGTTAGGCGATTTCTTCCACTTTATTATCCTATGTAAATTTTACTGTCCATTAGTGATAAAAATTTCAATGAAATATGGAAAAATCGAGCTTACTGGATAATATAATATAAAAACGTCATTTTTATTTATATCGCAGAAAAATAATCTGCAACTTTTTTTCACAAGACCCAATACAGTTTAAAAACCATATTATTTTGTGATTTAATGAAAAGCGACATTGAAATATCTATAAAATTTCTTGAAAAAACGGCGGCCAGTTCGTTTTATAATATAGAGAGATAAATGACGCTCTTCACCATTTTCCACTTGAATTAAACTCAAAAAAAGGTCGGTCTCTATTTAAAAAGTAAATTATACTCGAATTAATTCGATTCGCCCCTCGCGCGTGAAGTAGGAAAAAAGCGTCGAAAAATGGCTCGCGCCATACATGTACATTTTACAATGGGATGCGACATTTAATTTAAAACGTCCAAACTGGACAAAAAAGCATTCATCCCTGTAGGAAAAGTTGCTTTAATGGTCGGAAAGGCGCAGATGCTCGTAATTGTTCCAGCGAAAGTGTAAAGAGACCGGATATAAGGGAATATGACAGAAGGATAGAGGCGTGAGGGTGGTCGAAATCGCTTTAGGAAAGGCGCCTGTAACGAGAGGCGAAGCACAGTTAGTTTCCACGTCGAGAAAGGAGGGTTGAGATTTACTGATATTTTTTTTTTAACTTTTCAGAGGCGAGCTTCTAGAGCTAAATCTACGCGAAACGACCCTCCCTCCAACCCCATCGGCAAATTATACTAATGTTTATTGCTGCTAGACGATATAACGGCACCCGGCAGGCACATAACTCGGCAAATTATGCGAGGTCCTGTTTCAAGATTTCGCGAGAGATTCACTGAAGGAACTTTCCAGGATTCTCTAAAAGAATATTTTTTCAAAAAATGTGCACCACCTTCACATAACATAGTCACATCTCATGGTCACGCCTTATGGTCACGCATAATGGTCACGCCTCATGGTCACACCTCACAACCACGCCTATATTATCATAAAGAACTATCAAATTTCATAATCCGTACCACCAAATCATACCTCACAATCGTATCTCATAAATGTACCTCATAATCGCTCCTCATAGTTAACCGTCACAGTCAAGCCTCACTGTCATACCTCACAGTCACACCACCATCACCATACCTCAAGAGATATCTTCAACGAAAAACCTCCACAGCATTACCGACACAAACAAAAGTCACAGCTTATAGTCACTCCCGATCATACCTCATAATAGTACCTCATAATTACACCTCAATCACACCACTGCCTCCATACCTCACAATTATATATTCACCTCATAACTCACAGACACACCTTCACCACAACACCACCATCACACCTCATAGTCATACCTCTAAAGAAATAGGCACATCACACTTCCAAAGTCATACCTCATAATCACAGTAAATACAATACATCATAGTCACTCCTCAGAGTCACACATCCACAATAATATATAACGATCACACTTGATAGTTATTAGACTGTAGTCACAATCACACCTCATAGCCAAACCTCACATGTAACCTCCATAGCACAGATGAGAGTCACTGTCAAACCTCTATGATCACACCTCATAGTTATACAGCACAGTCACACCTCATATTCTTACAGTACAGTTACACCTCATAGTCATACATCAGTCACACCTCATAGCAATACATAAAATTCGCGCCTCATAGACATACACCCCAATCACGCCTCATTGTCATTAAGCAAGTCATATATCATAGTTATGCAGCACAGTCACGCCTCATAGCCATACATCACAGTCGCACCTCATAGTCTTGCAGTAGTCATACCTCATAGTCATGCAGTAGTCATACTTAATAGTTATGCAAAACAATCACACTTCATAGTTATACAGAATAGTCATACCTCATAGTTACACCTCATAGTTATACTTCATAGTTAAAACTCATAGTTACACCTCAAATTTACACCTCCATAGCACCGCACAATGGGATGAAATCGGAAAACGAGGTTCAAAATGACATTTAGAACGCAATTATGCACCGATTTTAGTTTTTTTTTTTTAAATTCAGAACTAAATTCTTCAGAAAATGGTGAGAGTAGATTTTTTATTTTTTTTTGCTTATTTAATTTTTATGTTAATTCAAACAGCGAAAAAATTCTCGATTTTTTTTAAAGCGAAATAAACCGTTTTTTCTTCTGTCCTTGTTAAAATTATATTGCCAATAACGTTTTCTGAAAATTGTATTGCTACCCATCAATATTTGTTTATTTGATAAACAATTTATATAAACAAATACAAATTTTGGGCGTTTTAAAGCGAAAATAAACCGTTTTTTCTTCTGTCCTTGTTAAAATTATATTGCCAATAACGTTTTCTGAAAACTTTCTTGCCACCCATCAATATTTGTTTATTTGATAAACAATTTATATAAACAAATCTACATTTTGGATGTTTTTAAGCGAAAAGAAATCGTTTTTTTCTTCTGAACTTGCTAAAATTATATTGCCTCATAAACATATATCACAATCACACAGTCACACAGTGTAGATGTAGGATACTCTAAAAGATCACTTTTTCAGTAAATGTGTCTATGGAAAAACGAAAGCTGAAGTTTTATTGGCATATTTACGAAAATAGGGGAGAGCAGGGCACAGAGGACCGCTTAACGTTCTTTCGGCGATATAATTATAAATAACATGTACTTTTAATTGAAATTTGCTGTACATATTGCAAAAACTATCTACTTTCGATAAACGCTTTGCTTGTATACATTATTATTTTTAATTCGAGTATATAATGACAAATTTAGAAAAAAATTTTTGGACCTCTGTGCCCCAGCCCGCGGGGCACAGAGGACTTTGCCGATCCTCTGTGCTCCGCGTATGTAATTCATATATAAAATATAAATTTTTGCAAGAAAACGTATTTTATTATTAAAAATAATAATAATGGCAGATAAATAATAATAATAATAATGGCAGATGGCCGAAATCGCCATCTGCATGCTATCAATGTTCCAGCTAGGTTCGGTTTTTTTTTTATAGTTCCGCACCATCTAAAATAAAAAATATTTAAATAAATAAAAATATTTCATTAACAGTGAGGATATAAAATTCATAGTCACAATTTGACAGCGGGCCATGTCAGCGCAGTGACACGTCGCGTAGGTCCTGTGTGTCCCACTACTACCTGGTCCTCTGTGCCCCCGCAGTCAATTCATGAACAATCCTAACCTACTTTTAATACATCGAACATTTTGGTAACGAAACTTCGACAAAAAGTAAGCTAAGTGAACACTAACATACATTTAATAAACATTTCAACAATTAAAGCACTTATAAACAAAATGAGAAGGCTACACGTATGAAAGTTTTTTATAAGCTAACCTTGAATTTTCGTTTTTTTTATTTTTTTCCAAAAGCGTTGATTCAAAATGCGTCTCGACTTGACACAAACTGAAATAGTCACTAAACAATGTAATTACGGCCATTACGAAGAAATGGCACCACAAAATACAATTTTATTGAAGCGAACCCCTGTACCTCGCCGGTCCTCTGTGCCCTGCTCTCCCCTACTAGTTTTTTTATGGATTATTTTATAGGAAAAAGTAATTGTCTCCTTTGAGGGACGTGACTCGTGTGCCAGAGCTACGGGTAGGTACTTTTTGACCGGGAAAATTACATGTCCAATTTTATGTTTTAGAATTCGCGGGTGCATGAGCTATTTTACGCCACCGCGGACACGTGTACGTATTGTTTACGCGAGTTTTGCCCGCATGAATACGAGCGCCTCGGCATTACATATGCATTGTTTCATAAATTCGCCGGCGATAAACCGGTACGCCGGCTCGGAAGTGCGAGCTACTTTTAATATTACCTACCCCAGAAGAGATCTGCTTTCCGAGTCTTCGCGAATCCAAGATAGCTGAAAAAAAATGAGAGCAGGTTTTTTAAAGATGGGATATGAATTCTGCATGAGAACCAGCAGAAAAAAGTCCACAGAAACACGAAATCTTATTAGGAATCTGATACACTTCTTGCTCTAAGTTTATTATGTGAAAAAACTTTCATCCGGGAGGAATATAAAGTTTGTCTTAGATTAAAAGTGGAATATTGTGTTAACTGAGAAACAAAATTAGAACAGAGACATCAGCGGGCTCATTTTTTTCTAATAATGAGAACAATTAGAATTATTTTTCACTCTAAAAAAAAGTCACGTGTCAAACTGAACAAAAAATTATCTCTCCGGGAATGAGAACCGAACAAGGAAAATTCACTTATCGTTCAGTGATCTGCAAATAAAAATTCGCCTCGACAGCGCTGCAGCGTAAAATGAGAAAAACTCCTGTGTAAAACGGAAACAAACTCGCTATATTTGCAATGAGCACCGCATGAAGCGTGATAGGGCAGGAAAAAAAGGTGAAAGCGATGTGATAAAAAAAATATATATACATAGTCTATACCGCGACAGGGGGACTAGCAGGCGAGGAAATAAACTTTTGCAAAGGAAAAACGTATTTTCCATATTCGTTTTATACGAAGAACGTTCTCTGATACCATAACGCACTTTCTTTCAAAGCCGAGAGGAAATACAATAGGATGCTCTAGAAGTGCGAGGTATCGAAAATATAAGCACCCGGTCTTTCACGCCGACTTCCCGGAATAATATATTGTTTCCAATTCTAAATGCGACGCTGAGCTTGAATAGATTTGAGTTTCTGCAAGAAGTGAACGTTAGGAGTTTGAATCTTGAATCAATTTTCTATACCTAAAATAGTTGAAAAATTGGCTTATCATTCTTCAATTGTGAAAATTCTCTTATCATTCTCGAATTTTCAAAATTGTCTCATAAATAATGTACCAATCGACCAATCCTTGGAAGCAGTTCTTATGCGAGGGAAGCTACAAGCCTATCGAGTTTCCTTTCATCCATGGGATGCGCCGCAATTCTGAAGACTTAGAAATATTTGATGGGGTTGCATTAAGCTTGACGTTGAAACGTTTAAGCTAGTAAGAAGCCTTTTTCACTTCTCAGTTTTTTAAATTTTTATGAAAATGACGTTTAAACTATTTTATTGTGTAAACAAATATTTTTGTTCTAAATATCCTCGTGTAATATGATAATTATCGTGAAACTGCATGATTCTAGTAATTTTGAAACTTTTTGATTAAACAATAAAGCACACCTCATAGTCACACCTCATAGTCACACCTCATAGTCACACCTCATAATCACACCTCATAGTCACACCTCATATTAACACCTCATAATCACACCTCATAGTCACAACTACACTACCATAAATAACGATCACACTTTATAGCCCGTACTTCACAATCGTACCTCATAATAGTACCTCACAGTCATATTACCACCACCATACCCACAGTCACACTTTCACCAACAAACCATAACTTCTAATAGTCACACCTCATGATCAGGCCTCATATTCACGCATTATAGTCATGCTTCATAGTTACACCTCATGAATACGTCTCATATTCACATATTATAGTCATGCTTGATAGTAACCCCTCATGGGAATGCCTATAATATTATAAATAACGTACCTCATAATTCGTACATCCTAATCACACACCCCATAATCGTACCTCATTATTACTATTATACTCCTTGGTCACACCTCATAGTCTCTCCCATAGTCATACCTAATGACCACGCATCATAAGTCATGCCTCATAGTTACGCATATTGATCACGCCTCATATCCACACCTATTGACTTCGCCTCATAGTAATGCATCATGATCACACCTCACAACCACGCATCATAGTCGCACCACTCTGTCACAACCTAAAGTCACACTTCACAGTCACACCTCACAGTGACACTGCCTCCATCATACCCATAGTCACAATTTCACTAAAAATTTCCACAGCACGACCTTCACATTCTACAGCCACACCTCATAGTTCCACCTTATAGTAACAACTATTGGTCATGCCTCACAGCCACACCTACTGACCTAGCCTCATAGTCATTTCACGTGGCCATATCTCAGTCACGCCTCATAGTCTCACTCCTTTGTCACGCCTCATAGTATCACTCCTTGGTCACACCTCATAGTCGCTCCTCATAGTCATATCTAATGATCACACATCATAAGTCACGCATCATAGTCACGTCTATTGGTCACGCCTCACACCCATACCTATCGATTTCGTCTAATAGTAATACAACACCCTATTAAAAAAATCCTCGAGGAAATCCTCGTGTTATTTTCGGACGAGGAAAACACGAGGAAATCCGTGAGGATTTTCGAATTCCTCGAGGAAATCCGCGAGGATTTTCAAATTCCTCGAGGAAATCCTCCAGTCAGAGAATTAATCCTCGCAGAATTCCTCGAGGAATTTAAAAATCCTCGCGGATTTCCTCGTGTTTTTCTCGTCCGAAAATAACACGAGGATTTCCTCGAGGATTTTTTTAATGGGGACATGGTCACACCTCATAGTCACGCCTAATGGTCACACCCATCGGTCACACCTCATATAATGTCTTCATAGTCATACTTCATGACCACACATCATGGTCACACCTCTTGGTCACATCTTATAGATACACATCATGACCACGCCTATTGGTCATACCTCATGACTATACCACATAATCCTGTATTAAGTAAGTAACGATTGTGATCGTTATCTCATAATAGTACCTCACAATCAAAAACCTCACTGTTTTTATTAAAATGGCGTTTAATCTATTTTCTTGTACAAGAAAATCCTTTGTTCTAAATATCCTCGTGTAATAAAATGATTTTCGTGAAATTGCATGTTTCTGACAATTTTGCAGTGATTAAACAATAGGGCAGTGGAAATGTGAACATAAAAGGGAAGTGCGTGCTATGGATTACATAAATATATGGAGATATAGACAGTAAATGTATCAATGTACATCGTAAATCTTTTAGTTTGCATGTGATGCAATAAGAGAGAATCGAAATGGTATTTCTGCAGCGCATGTCATAGCCAATATCCTATAACACCAACATTTACTTGATGACAATTAGTTCCCATTATCATTGGTATTAATGGTCACCGTATCATTGCCCTACTTTCGTTTGAAAAGAAAAAATAATATATTGAAAGCTTTTTTTATCAGTAAAATATTTTTTAAACTTTTTCATAAGGACTTTTTATTTTCAGGACAATATCCTGGGGAGACTTATCTTTCCAAATATACTGGTGCAATTTTTCTCTTTGTGCCCTCTCGTCTGTTGCCATTCGTGGAAAGCGACGGAGCGTGAAATGGAAAAATGATGAAAGGGAAAGGAAATATAGGGAGATGAGCATCGAAAGACCAGAGTGATAATGTCAGCAGGCCAAAGTAAAAACGGGGCATATAAGACGGAATTAAGAGGTGTGGGAGATGAAAAAATACATTGAAAGTGTCTTTTGAGAGATGCAGAAGAAAAAGCAATTAGGAAGATTAAAATGATTAAAAGTTAAGCTTGCAGGAGATTCCACATTAATTACTTTATCTCGCAGTTGATCCATAAAAAGATAACAATTTTATTGTTTCTTCTTTGGGGAATCTCGTCCATCTACATTTTTTTTTTAAACGATTCGATTTTTCGCATTGTCTCTAACTTGGCATGTAAGTATATTTATCGCTACTTCTTCTGCGTCCCGGCATGTCGGGTTGCGTCGTAAAGTGGAATTCCTGATTCTGAGCTGGCTCACTATTATAATAAAAGACTGTGTCTTGACGTTGACAGATTTCCATGAGGATACGAAGCCAGCGTTCCAGAAACGTAGTTTATACTCACTTCAATGAAAATTCGAGCACAGAGTCGATATTTTCTTCCAGTCTTCGTTCCTTCCAGGATAGACAAAAAGCCGGATCCTGAGATAGTTATTTTCTAATCTGAAAATATTCAGATGTCTAAAAAGAAGAAGACTCGTTTGCAGTTTCTTTTTCAAGAAGTCGTTTTCCCAACTGGATGTAATGTTGTTTTATAGTATTTAGAAGTTAAAGAAACGCTACTTGTGAGAGAAGACGGCCATGGTTTTCAGGGTAGTAATAATAGTAATAATATTAATAATAATAACATTTAGGGAATGAAATTTAGAATTACAATGTGAAAAGAGATTAATAGTAAGCTAATGAGAATGTAATGAGAACGTAAATTAAAAATATTCATATCTCCAACGTACCCCTTCCGTAGACTCATCTCGATTACTCAGTTTTAATGGCAGAAAGGCGACCGAGTTGAAGCCGTCGAAGCGCGATACTAATTAGAAAACTTGTGAAAGTTTCCAAAGGAAGTAACGCTAGGCGGAATTCTAAGCTAGTCGATATATTTAATAAAAGGCAAATATTTGTGTGTAGTAAATGCAGTGGAAATGTTCATTTCAGGAAAGTACTGACGATTTTAATTACGATATGCGAGAATTACAATCAGGTTCCCCGGAATTTTCTAGATAGATGTGCTGTGAGAGTGTACGTTTTTGTAATATGAATTTTTAATTCGAATGGCATCATATACTCGTATAGCATCATATCCCTCTTTCCCCTATCCAATGAACTCATATGTATACACACCCTGCCTCCGTTTCACTGTCATACTTCGTAGTCTGACAGTAAACTCACACTCACACCTGGAAATCACACCACCACCATCGTACTTTACAGTTATACATCTACTGTCATACCTCATAGTCACACTTTCGCCAACAAATCTCTACATCACTACCATCACATATTATGGTCACGCCTCATAGTCCTGCCTCATAGTCACGCATCAGAGTCACGCCTATATTATTGTAAATAACGATCATAATTCATAATCTGTACTTTCTAATCACAACTCATAATCGTAACTCATAATCGCATCTGACAGTCGCACCTCACAGTAAAACCTAATAGTTAAACCTCATAGTCAAACCTCGCAGTCACACATTACAGTCACATCACCATCACCATACCTCATGGTCATGTATTCACCCTCATACCTCATAATCCCAACTTCGCTAAAATACCTCCACAACACCACTAACACACCTCATAGTCACACCTCAGATTTACACCTCTATAGCAGCACCGTCACACCTCCACGACCATATCCTATAATCATACATGACAGTTACACCTATCATAGATAACGGTCATACTTTATAGTTGTCACAACGTAGTCACAATCACACCTCATAGTCATACCTCACATTTACACGTCAACGTCACCATCACATGTCACAGTCACACCTCTACGGCCATACTTCTAGTCATACATCACAGTCACACCTCATATTAAAACCTAACAGTCATTCCTCATAGTCATTCCTCACAGACATGCTTCACAGTCATGTCTCATAGTCATACCTCACAGTAATATGTATCACTTTAGATTAAGGATAAATTTTTGAAAAAGAAAAAAAAAATTGAAAATTTTTTTCGCACTCGCATTGGTGGGGGTCCTGGGGCCATGACCCCAATGGCTCTTATAGTAAATTCGGCCCTGGGTATGGTGGTGAATTTGTGTCTTTTTGTTGTTTTGGTAGGGGTATGATATTGGAGGAGGACAGTAAGGTATGACGTTGGAGATAGACTATGAGGTGCGACTGTAAACAAATATCTGTAAAGTATGACTGTGACCATGGAGGTTTGACCGCTGAGGCGTGACTGCGATATATAACAGTCGCACAGTAGAGGTGACTGTGTCGTACTACTGTGAGGTGTGACTGTTAAGTACGGTAGAGGTATGACTGCTGAGGTGTGACTAAGAAATATAACGGTGGATTCATGATTTTGAAATATGGTCGTGGATGTGTGACCGAGGAGGTGTGACTGTGACAAGTGACGGTAGTGCAGTGGAGGTAACTGTGTTGTATTTATATGAGGTGTGACTTTTAAATATGGTATTAGATGTGTGGCCACGCCGCAGAGGTGTGACTGTTAAGTATGATACGGGAGGTGTGACCGCGGAGGTGACTGTTATGTGACGGTGGTGCAGTGGAGGTATGACTGCGAGGATTCGTTGTAAACTATTTTTAAATGCTCTTACGTAGTTAATATTGATCCTCGCCTTGAAACTTTTTTTGACACCATTACTGGGTAGATTTTCAGATGCTCTCACGAGAAAAGTGAGTCTCTCCGATGCAACAAAAATACCACAAAAAGATAACTAAACTAAATCCTTGTCTTTTTTATTTTCTTTCGAGAAAATACCAGAGGACATTCCACAAAAGAAAATAACGCTAGAATCCTGGGATCTGGACTATTTCAAATTTCCATTGAAGAGGCCGGCAAGCAAGAAGAATTCTGCGCTTGGATAGGAAACCTGGCTTCCTGGTTGGGACGGCGAATCCCTTGGGGAAAGCTGGGATCAAGGACGCGGATGCCTGAGCGCTTTTGCGACGTTGGAATTCCTTCTAGAAGCTCCTGACTCCTCGGGAAGATCGTATTCCTGGATCGAGCTGCCTCTGTATATTCTACGTCTTTTTTCCGGATGCCTTTGTGGCTGCAGAGACGTAGAAAGATCTCAATGACAAGACATGCCGCCTTCTGTGGGTCCACTGGGGTATGGAAATTTGTAATATATTACGCGAGAACGTTACCCAACACCTTTAAGTTCTTTCCTTACCAGGTCGTCATCGTCATGTGTATGTATCTCTCGACTTCGATTTGTGCCAGTATCAGTGACCCCAAATTTACATTTTCGAGGAAAAAGGTGAAAAGCCGACGGAAGGTAGAAAATTTTATGTGGAGTAGCGAATTCAATTCAATATTCCTGTTGGCATTATGCACTGAAATTGTTAGATTAAATTCGATGAAGGTATATCGGTTTTTTAAAAATATTTTTATTTGTTTTTTTATTCGGTGCTCCTAAAAGAATTCTAGGGATTATTTTCGAATAGAGACACTGGTGATAATATTCCCTCTGAACGTGCCGGTAGTAAATTTGGTCTCATTCCCTTAGGCGGATCGGAAGTACTGCCGCCGTGGTAAATCTGATATACTTGATACAAAATGTAAAGATCAGATTTTACAAAGAAATACCAGTTATGTTTCTGTTTTTAAAAAAAAATCCCTGAGATAACAATAGGTTCCCTTTTCACGAGGTTGCAAAATTCATTAATTTTTAACAAATGAGTAAAAATGAGATTTATATATAAAATTGAAGAAAAAATTGTTATGTGAAACAAAGCTGTCCTAAAATGGAAACTCGTCCCTCATTTTTAATGTAAAAGCGACCATGGTAAAACAAAATTAGGCTCTTAATGAAATTATGTTTCGAAAAATATAAATCCAATAGAATCTGAATTAAAAGCTGGTTTTTTTTGTGCCCTTTACTTTTGAAATACGATCTTGTGATAAAGATTATAAATCTTAATGCGTGGATCTTGATTAGCAATTTAGGATTTGGGGAGGGGATAGAGGAGGGGATTAGATATTATGAGTGGTTAGATAGATAGGATAATGGATAGAGGAGGGGCTTCGATGAAGGTATCTTGGAAGGGGATTAGGGACGATGAGTAGTGAGATAAGTAGGGAAGGGAAATAGGTAGAGGGGGATAGGTGAAAAACTGCAGGAAGGGATTTGGGAGGGGATTAGTAACGTTTAGTGGGAGATAAGTAGAATATAGGAATATAGGGGGAGGGGCTATGACATAAGGGTTTAGTAGGGGATTTGTAGTGATGAGTAGTGAGGTATATAGGGGAATATATAAAATTGAGGATTTGTAGGGGGTATAAGAGGGGATTAGGAGTAATGAGTGGTGAGATAGATAGGAGAATGGATAGAAGAGGGGCTTCGATGAAGGTACTTTGGTAGGAGATTAGGGGTGATGAGCAGGCCCGGCAGATAATGTGGGTACGGTGGGTAGTAATATCCACCCGGAAAATTTCATGTGGGTAAAATACCCACCCGGAATTTTATGGCATTTTTGGGAAAATGAATCACCACCCTATGAAATTCCCTTCTCTACAGTGTTTTATTTAATTAAAAACTTCCCCCCCTCCCACTCCACTTCTCCCCACCCTGCTACTACCCACCCGGGCCTGGTGATGAGATAAATATGGGAGAGAAAGAGATGGGGGGGGTAGATGAAAGACTGGATGAGGGGATTTTGGGAGGGGATTAGAGCGATTAGTGGCGTGAGGAGCTTATGGGAGGGAATTTGGTGAAGGGATTTCAGGAGAGGATTAAGGGTGATGCGTGATGAGGTAGGGTCAGAAGAGGGGTTAGGGTGATGAGCAATGATATAGGGGGAGGGGCTAGAGGTGGAGATTAATGGAGGAAGTAGAAGTCGTCATTAGAGGAGGGGATTAAAATTAGTGAGATAGATAGGTGAATGGTGGGGATTTGGGGAAGGGATTAGGGACGATGTGTGGTAATACAAGAAGGTGAGGAGGATCTCAGAGAAATTAGTAGAGGAGAAGGACGGGATGACGAAGAGAAGTAAAATTCATTCCTTAGGCTATCAGAATCAAAATGAGCTTTTAAGTTTCATGAACCTCGGTGCTTCGCGTGTTCGCAATTCTGCAATGTCAAGAGTGAACTTAAGATGGAATTAGTTGAATTTTCACATCGCGGAAGGACGAATCGCAAGACTAACACTTCGGCGTTTACGGCTGGCGTTTAGTCATAATTAAAATTCTCAAGATTCCAACCAGTCAGCGCATCTGTCGACGACCATTATGGCTTCGTCTTTAATGGCTTGGCTATGACGACAACCGGGTCGTTTTGCGTGCACGTTTGCCTCATGCGAGAGTTACGTTTAGAGGCCCTGTAGATAGCAGATGACGCTCATGGGATATACTAAGATGTTAATTTAGCTATTACTTACACCCGACCAACGCCTCCCGGATGCTCAAGACATTGGATCACCCTGGCACTTGTGGCGTGCTTTCCTAGCAAAATACGACCCAAGTATCGCTACCATCTTGCCAGCTTCATCCATCGAACATTCATCGGTCTCACCGCAAGACTCGCCACACTCTTAATCAAGATCCTTACACTTCAGGCGTTTAATATTTATCACTGCCCTCTAATTCAGATCTAATCGGTCACGTATTTTGCTCAGTGTTAAACTCCCACATCCCTTTGTAATTTTCCGCACTGGAAAAAAGAATACATTAATTGTGAGGAGAGAGTTAAATTCAGTGAACAATATAACTAAAGTGGAGGATCCCAGAAACCGCAGAAGTCTATATTTCTTTTCAGAAATCGCGTCTCAATTAGAGGCGAGCAGTATGAAACGCTTTCCTGACTTCCTGTGTGGCGTCGTCTTGGGTGGGGACCTATTCATTTCCGGCTCTCACCTGCTCTGGAATCGACCATCCCTTTTCCCGCAACCTTCGCGTTCAATCTGCCGGAAACTTTCGTCGACATTGGTACACGGCAATGTGGAACGACGTTATCGGATGCAGATGAGCCTCATTTCCAATCTACCACCCAAGTATCAGCATCCAGTGATGCTCATCCATTTCCAACCCTTCCAAGTAACAAAAATTGCAGTTTGATCACCTTCCTCCTTATTCCAATCACAGTTTGCCCCTCGTCCCTCGCTTTCATATTTCCTCGGTTTTATCAATTTATAGTATCTTCCTCCCTATTTCTATCCTGTTCTTTTACTTTTTTTCTCTGGCAGGGAATAAAAGTGAGCAAGTTGTAAATAGGAAAGAAAATTAGGCCAGTGGTTTGTTTCCTAGTTTCTCAAAAGAAGCCGCAAACGTCTTCAGTCTTCGTGCTGCCAACCCTCTGGGCCTAAATACCCTCTTCTATATGCAAATCCCTCGAGCTCGTCGAAAGCCAGAAAGTGGAGGGTGAGTTTACTATATATCTATGGCCTTATCAGTTCGCCGGGCCGTGGGTCGCGGAGAGCATTAGCCAAATTGTTTGTCTTCAATTTCTCCTTTTCTATTTCACCTCTTTCTTAAAGTTTTTTAAATATAAGGGATTGTACTAAAAGCACCGACCATTTATGATAATTGGATTAAAAAATATATAGTCTCTGCTGCAAAATTTTAGTAAAACGTGGTGTAGGAATTTTCAAATCTGGCCCAGACCGGAAACGAAACTGTTCCGGTCATGGCCACATAAAAATTCCTACACGGGTTTTGTTTCGCTTATTTAATTAATTTAATCATCTTAAAGTTGAAATTCTCAATTCCCTTGGTTCGCTGCAGCGATTTCTAATTTCCAATTAGTAATTTCCGATTTCTCATTTCACATTCAAAACCGAAATTTTAGTCTATAATGCCGCTTAAGCCAACGCAATTACATAGACAAAACAATCAATCTTAATATAATTCGCGTCGCTGTTATCCATTTTGAGGGAGCGTTACAACGTCTAATATCGGTTTACTAAGTTAGTCGTGTTCTTCCTCCATTATAATCCGTTCGTAATTTACCATTAAATCCTCTCAGAGCTGAAGTTCTAAAATAAGAAAACTGTATTACTGGCATTATATATAAAAAAGTTAATTATGCTTCAATGAAACTGTAAAGTTATCACGAGATGATAAAAATATTATACTAGCCATTTTGTGGCTGCTTTATTTTGTATTAATACCAAATTAAAAATGTCTGAACTTTTGCATGTGACTAGATCTCATGTTGAAATAGGTCCACTCTAAATTATTAAAAAAAAAACTGTTACTGTTTTACTTTCTCTAGGTATTGATCAATTTTAACCTGACACTCCGTAACTTTTCCAGAAGTACAGCGTCCACTTGGAAAGGACATCCTGCCGATCGCGGTGAAAAATCGAGGAGCAATTAGACACCGATACGAGAGCAGTCCATTAATCAAACGAGTATAAAAGGGACTGCGGGACACAATATAGAAAAGTGTGCTTTCTCTACCAGTTTCCGGATCCCTGGAACATTTGTTAAGCGTCTCCCGGCAGACGCTTTAAAAACCGTACCATTTGTAACCGGCTGGATAAAAAAGCCGTTGAAAAAAAGGCGAATCAAGCAAGAAAGGCATTCGAGACGTGGCGCGATTAATGCAAAGGTTTTAAAGGCGAGGGAGAGGAGAACCCAAGTACCTGTCGTCCCAAGTATTATACTTCTGGGTTTTCCTTCCCGACATTTTTCTCAGCTCCTGTTGATTCTTCCTGAATAAATGAGACTCAGCTACTCGACACTTTCTACGATAAGAAAAATTTATGATGACGAGGGAAGAGTTACTTTTAACTTGTTTTAGTAGGTTATTTTTAAATTAAATTGGAGGGTGTCAGTATGTCATAATCATTAGCTTCATAATGTGGATTTATACCAACTCTAAGGTTTCGAAAAATTATGACCATGACGCAGTTCTCCACATCAAAGTACTCCAAATTGATGACTGGTCTTTTACTTCCAATCCAAATTTCGCGATAAATATAACCATGGCTATTTTCCCAATACAAAGTGCCCCAAAGTGGTGACCATGACTTTTTACCCCTATTTCAAGGTGCTCCAGAGTGATAACCATAACCATTTACCCCTATTTAAAAGTGTACCAAAATAGTAACCATGACTATTTCCCTCCACTTCAAGTTACCATAAAGAGTCCCAAAGTGATAACCATGATCATTTCCCTCCACCTAAAGAGCCCCAAAGTGGTCACCACGATTATTTACCCCAATTGCATAATCCGTCGAGTATTAACTATGGTCATTTCCACCTATATTAAAGTTTTCCAAAAGTGATAACCATAGACTTTTCCCTCCATTCTAAGAATCCCAAGTGATGACCATAACATTTACCCCTATTACAAGGTGCTCCAAGGTGATAACCATAACTATTTACTCATATTTAAAAGTGTACCAAAATGGTAACCATGACTATTTCCCTCCACTTCAAGTTGCCATAAAGTGCCCCGAAGTGATAACCATGATCATTTCCCTCCACCTAAAGAACCCCAAAGTGGTCACCACGATTATTTACCCCAATTGCATAATGCCGACGACTAATAACCATGGCCATTTCTACCTATCTTAAAGTGCCCCGAAAATGATAACCATGGCCATTTCCCTCCATCCGAAGAATCCCTAAGTGATGATTAATCCCATGATTATTTACCCCTATTTTACAATAACCTTGAGTACGATAACTATGGCCATTTCCCCTTATTCCAAAGTGTATCAAAGGGGTAACCACGATTATTTTCCCTACTTCACCCCCACTGCAAATTGTCACTAAGTGCCTCCATGATTATTTACCGCCGCTCCAAATTTCCCTAGAATGATGACCATGACAACTTCGCTCCCTCTCTAAAGTGCCAAAAATTACATCAAAATAACCATTTCCCAAAAATTGAAGTTCCTCAAAGGGGTAACCATTATTATTTACCGCGATCCAAATTTTCCTAGAATGATAACCATGACCATTTCATCATCACTCCAGAGTGCTAAAAAGTATACCAAAATGGTAACCATGACAATTTTCCCAACACCAATGTGCGCCAAAGTGGTAACTACGATTATTTACTCCAGCTTCTTTCCCGAGAATGATAACCATGACAGTTTCACCCCCACCTCCCTTCCCGACACCAAAGTACCAAAAATTTCACCAATGTCGTAACCATGACTATTTCCCTAACACCAAAGTTCCTTGAAGTGATAACCCGGATTATTTACCCCCATTCCAAGTTTCCCTGAAATTTTAACCATGACAATTTCACCCTCACACCAAAGTGACAAAAATCACCCCAAATTTCACATAACTCTTATCTTCAGCAGAACTGTGTACAATGTTTGTATATTACATCATAATAAAATCATAATAAAAGCTTCGACTTCTAAAAAAAATAGGACTCAGATTCCTCCAGAGTCTCCAATAATGAATTCAATTCCATAGAGAACGTGACAGAAACTAACTGAACCTGACTTTTACCCGATCTTCGATTCTCCCGTTTCCAATCAGAGGGCCTTCCCACGTTTTTGCAGAAAACCATCTCGTCTCATCAACAGAGTAGAACGGTCGGATCTAATCATGAATTCCGATGAATCTGAAATCCCTTCGTTCGTTATTTTTTTTTCATCTTTGATGTCAGTGTCGTTTCCCTGTGTCTCGATTAATGCAAAGCCATGCGCCATCGTTGATCTCAGAAACGATAGTATCATCAAATGGATGATTCAGAAAAAAATGGTGTCCTCTCAGATTATAGGAGGGGGGTGATATTTTTTCGGGTTTAGCCTTGAAGAAGAAGATTAAAGGGAAGATTAATCGAAGGCAAACTAGGAATCAATCAATTCGTTCCAAAAATTCAGTCTTAAAATGTAAACAGAGCCAGTTTTTAAATAATACAAAATTCTTGTGTCCTCTTCACCAAGGATTTTATTTATTGTGAAAATATTTAAAGAAGTGAAGGGCGCACGTAGTAAATAAGATGACTCGGAATTTCGGGTCTCCCACGCGAGTGGCTGTGGTTAGTGAATTCCGATGAACATTTTCACGAGGGTATTTGTAGGCCGTTCTCTCTCGACGTGAGAACTACATAGTTGACGTAATTTTCGTGGATAACCTGAACAATTCAGCCACAAGTGACACCGTAACTGAGGTTGTGTCTAAAAAAATCCATATTAAGACCATCTATTTAGATCCTTTACTTTCAATCTCAATTTTTTTTATATTTGAAGATGAAAATATAATAGTTTAATCAAGAATTTTGGTATAACACTAAAATTTAATGAGTCTTTCTAGCAGATTTATTCGGACAAGTATTTAATCTACTTATATAAGCCAGGTTATATTTTCATAACCACTTTCTGAGGATAATGGTGCATTAAATTTTTTCCAGCTTTCCAATCTTGAACTTAATTGGACCTCACGAGATATTGTTTTTTTCTGAAAATATGCAACGAGCTCATTTTAGAAACGACTCAATTCCCTTAAAGGCGATCTCATTTTCTGGCTGACATAACTGCTCGTGAATGGTGCCGTTAACAGGTGGACAGTAAAGAAAGGCACTAAAGTTAAACACGAAGTAGGAGGGGCCAAAAAAGCCTTTACGAGGGAAATTGTTCAACAAGCATCTGCTGCGAATAGTCTTTCGCGCCAGTCAAAATAATTTATTTCAAGACTGAAAGGGAATTAAAGAGTTAAACAAAGCAGAAATTTTATTCAAACTTGGGAAATATATATATATATTTTTTTTTTATCCCTATATTGTAAAAAGGTCAGAAAATACAAAAAGTACAAAAGAAGTAAGAAAAGCTATCAGGATTCGAACCCACACTTCTGCACAATGCGATTTGTGACGACAATAAACTTTGATTCTTGATCAACTGTTATTACGCTTCGAACAAACTTTACTTTATTTTTTCCAATTTTCTTCCTTCCTCTACCCACTCCCTTCACTTCCGGGGATTCTCACTTGAATAGAAAGTATTCGTATTCGGTTTTTTACACCTCGACCGACTGTTAGTTTAAGAGGGATCAAGCTGAGCTTGACGACATCATCGTAAACACCCGTATAGCAGGAAGAGGTTAAAGTGTAGCATTTGAGCGAACAGCAGCAAAACGAGGGACAGGGCTTATGGGAGGGAAAATGAGGCGACGAAATCTCACCAAGTGCGGCTGGAAGCTTCCCGGGAGATTCTCATACCTAGACGTTGTCCCCTCGTAGAAATGTTGAAAAGCTTGAGCCTAGTAGATTAAACGTCCTTCCGGTACGTAATGACCCCGTTTAGGTTTAGGGGTTGAAAGAAGACTCGGGATTTAAGAAGACATCTAGAAAACATTATCCCTTATGCCCCTGTCGGCAACATCTCTTTTCTCAAGCGAGACAAATTTGTTTTTAAAAATTATATCGAAAAAAGGATTTTTAAGTAAGGTACGCCCATTGAACCCGCCCACGAGACACGCTCACCGATAACAACCAATGACAACACCCACTTAACCACACCCACTTAACCACACCTACAGATAACCCCTTCTTACCTTATAAACTGGATAACCTCGTTAACAACACTCACTGGACACGCCCATTGGTAAAACCCATTGAAATTCCTACTAACAGTATAGTACCAACTACATAATCTCATTAGCGGTTCCTACTGGAAACGCCCACTCTGAATGCTCAATAAACACGCCTATTTGATACGCCCACTGATAACACCCATTATACATACCTATTGACAGTCCCTAGGAGCTATATGAAATGGGTAATATCACTAGCAATGCTAAATGGTTACGCCCACTGGTAACGCCTACTGGACATACTCATCTGGGATTCTCATTGGTAATTCCTACTGAACATGCCCACTCGAAAAATGCATTGTACACACACTGAGCACGCCCATAGGCAATCCCTAGTAATATAACAGCTTCATATTATGATTGGAAATGAACAGTAGGAAATCCCACTTTACACGCCCCTATAATACGCCCACTATGCATGCCCCTTAAATGCGCCCACTATACACGCCCCTTGAACACGCCCACTCGATTTTTCTAAATTAATTTTTTATAATTTTTGAATTTTTTTCATCCTGACTGCGCTTTTGTAAATTCGTTTATTCTACACATTTAATTTCCTTCTCAGTGTTTTAAATATTTATTTTGCACCTTTAAAAGAGATTTGAGTCTCGCTGAAGATGGGCATAAAATAAGGAGGAAAAAATTCGAGATTGTAACGTATTCCGCGTTGTCTGAGCTCTGGGTTAGAGTAGCAAACTGGGGTATAGATTGATGGTCTTCGGGGTTAGTAAAAAGCTTGCTTTTTGATGCAAGTTGGGCAGAGTTTAGAATATTTATCAGATCTTTTTGCTCCACGGGCATTGGAGGAAAGCTTTTAACGATTTTCAATACTGGCTCTAAGCGTGTTATCTGCTTTTTATCCAAAGAGGTGAATAGCATGTAAACCTGTATTATCTCGTTATTCGATCGTGTGGAGTGGAGTGGAATTACAGGGTAATCCCAAGTTTCGAGAGTTTTTGCATCCTGCTTTTGTTCATTACAACACTGGAGATCGACAATTTTTATCTCACCATTGCCAGCTGCCTGGGGATTAATACCATTGTTAAGCATTTATTTTTCGAGCGGATGGAGCTTTAATTCCGAATTTACACTTCCGTGTATAAAATAAAAAAGCTTAAGAACACACAACAGTCGTGAAAATGAAAATCCTTCAGGACGACGTGATTATGCCTGGATGATGCGGTTACCCTCTTTTTTTCTATCGGATATTATGGAACTTCGCAATGTATGCCGGGAATCATTCAGCAGTCGTTTTTATTCCCATTGCGGTCTTTTTCGTCCTCATGCACCTTTTTTCGCCTGTGGTGAGTTTTGCTGGATTGAAACTGCGCCCAGACTCGTGCTGCCAATATATTTATAGAAATACCCTTGTGCGGGAAGAGTGCGAGTCGAATGGAGTAACATTTCAATGGAAAAGTCTCTTCCTTTGCCCAAAGGCTACGGTTTTACCGATTCTCACGTATCTTCTGTAAATGAGAGTAAGCGAACTTTTCCGAGTTCCATGAAAGTAGTTTCCTTCTTTCAAAATGAAACTTTACCAATAAAAGCAATATTATAATAGAGGTTTATGTTTCTACCTTTAAGAGAAAAAAAAATAGAATAAAGCATGCAGAAGAAAATATAAATAAAAAATTATGGTACATATGCTTAAAAAGGATTTTGTTTTAGCTTTTGACAATCAATGAAACAAGAGTAACTACAAGTAGACAAATTAAATCTTTCTTTCTAGAGCAGACGAGGTAGATTCTATAGACGCCTCGAAAACGCGAGTAGCAACCAAGGAAATTGGATCCTCGAGCTGGAACGCAAATGGTATTAAACGGCTCCGTTAAATTGTCACCGACTTGAAAACACATCGCGAAATTTGCATCGCACGAATCCTCCATTTGCTAGCGAGCTTTAAGAATTTCATTTGCAAAAGAGACTTATTAATAAAAAATCTTTATCCCTTGATGATATAATTAAATACTGAGTCGTTTATATATGAAGAAGTTTTGTCTTCCTCGTATTTCCCGCATTTGACAACAATCATTTAACCACACCCACTTGGTCACACTCACTCACAATACTTTCTAATTATATAAACAGGATTATCTAGTTAGCAACACCCACTGACCACGCCCATTGGTAACACACATTGGGAACGCCCTTTGACATCTTTACTGATAATACCAACTGAATAATCTCATTTGCGATTTCCACTGGACACGCCAACTCTGAACTCTCAATGAACACGCCTATTAAATACGCCCACTGATAACACTCACTAGACACGCCTATTTACAATCCCTTCTAACTATATTAACGGGATAATCCCTTTGAAAATGCCCACAGGCAATCTGTAATGATTATAAGAACTTAATATCATGATTGGTAACGCCCACTGGATACACCCACTAGATACGCCCATTAAATACGCCCACTGGGTTTTTCTAAATTACTCTTTTTTCTAAATTACTATCATCTGTCTGACTAATATCGACCATTACTACTGTGAATCGTTACTCCTCAATACTCTCTTTTAAATACAACTTAAGATAGTTATTTTACATTATAAATAATTTCAAATCAGAAGATAAATTAAATCTCCGTTTGAAATCAAACTAATTATAATTAAATTTTCATCAACAGTTTAACGTCGAAAGTTACGGCAGTTTCGAAAACTTTACAGATTTTAAAACGTTCCGTTGATGGAAAATGGAAACAAGTTTTGTTTAACTCGTAAACTAATTTCCCGGCGATTTCCGATCACATTCTCGAAAACCCAATTTAGCAGGTGAAGTGGAAGTGACCGGGTCGTATGTTCCGGGTCAATCGAAGTTGTAGAAATGTATTTATTTAGCAATCAGAGTCAAAGAGCGCTGTGCGCCCAGTAATTACGGTTAGAATATTGGAATCACTTGTTTGTGCATTGTTGCCACAAAGCATTGTTGATTTCCGAAACGTTCCCTTCCTACAGAATTCCAAAACACTCTCCACTCAGCTAAGTGTGCAGAGCAGTTCCCTTTATCGCCACCTCTGTCCAACTCGATCTTTACTCAAGTTCGATTCTGCAACTGTAATCTAATTCAGGCAAATCACTATTCACTTTCCTAAAATTCATTTCTTCCACTTCGTTTTTCCATCCATCTACCTAATTAATATTTATATATTAATATATTTATTTATTTTAGATAATTTTATAGATCAATTAGCATGATTGCGTATCGGTAACCTAATTAGAATTCTAAAACTATGAGTAGTTTTTCGAAAAGTGTCTCTCTTTACGTAAAACTCTAGTAGCACCATACTCTCTACATTATTATATGAAACTCAATCAAGTTGGTGATGCATTAATTTCAGTCGAAGTTTGATACAATGAAGAGTGAACACGCAATTTATTACGATGAACTGCAAAAGTTAGTCAAGCAAGCAAATTCACTCGTTACGAGGTGTGCGATATGTCGTTAACAGAGAAAAAGTTTAAACTCTAATTTGTCTAGACTCGGTAAAACTTTTCACTTGCTTAAAATAATTGCGAGAAATTGAAAAAATCAACGTTCTCAGTAATGGTGTAAATTTCCCGCAGTTGCACATATAATTTAGAGGGCTAGAACATTATTCGAGGCGTGAAACCCATAATGACTGACTTAAGCCGGAGTTTAGTATGGTCGCAAATATTTCAATATTCCTTCTTCAAAATAATTAAGAGTGTTGCAATTTATTCCGTAGTATTGTAGATTTTTTTAAAAGTCCTAGTGCGTTTTTAAAATATTTTATTTACTTTCATTTTATTCTTTAATTAACAGATTTAACAGTTTAGTGCCAGTAATAGTCATGACAGTCCTCCCACTAACGTGCTACCACGTTACTAATGGGAGGACTAGTGATATCCGTATTACTAAGCCTACTCATATAACAATATCACTAATACCATTAGTATCAGTCCTCTTACTAGTACAGTGCCACTAGAAGCCCTTCTACAGATCTTGTACCATTAGTACCATCAATAGCGCGTCTCCTACTACAATAGTATCACTACCTCTGTGACTATCAGTCATCCTACTGATGTACTATCATTACCATTATCAGTAGCAGTCCCTCTACTGCTGCAATATCACTATTACTATCAATATCAATCCTCCTACTAATGTAGTATCACAAGTATTATCACTAGAGGGTCTCCCACTGATGTATTATCAGTAGAAGTCCTTCGACAGATGTAGTGCCATTAGTACTATCCCTAACAAACCTCCTACTACTATAGTATCACTATTACTGAGATCATTAGTCTTTCTACTGATGTATTATCATTAGTACTATCAGTAGCAGTCCTTCTACTGATATAGAGTCACTAGAAGACCTCCTTCTGGTGTAGTATCTCTAGTACTACCACTAGAAGTCCTCCTACTGACGTATTATCATTAGTAGTATCACGAGCAAGCCTCTACTGGAGTAGTATCACTATCACTATCGCTAGCAATACTCCTACTGAAATGGTATCACGAGTACTATTACTACCAGTCCTCCTACTGGTGTACTGTAGCCAGAAGTTCTTCTATTGATGTAAGACCATTGATACTATCACTAGTAGTCCTCTTACTAGTGCTGTATCACTACTACTATGGCTATCAGCTATAGTAGTAGGCCCTTACTGATCTAGTGTCACCTACTGATTGTAGTATCACCAGAAATCCTACTACTGGTTGCATTATCACTAGTACTATTACTCTCAGTCATCCTACTGGCCTAATATCATTAGTAGTATCACGAGCAATCCTCTACTGGGATAGTATCACTAACACTATCGCTAGCGTAGGATCCTTTAAAGGAATCTATGTAGGATCCTATGTAAGACTTACATAGAATCCTATATGGAATCCTATATACTCATATGCCATTGCATAGGATTCTATGTACATGTAAGTCATAGATAAGTATAGATAGGATATGTTGTAGTAGGGACAAGTCATAGGAAAGTAGATAGATTGCTACATAGGCTTTTAATTATGATGCTTCATGGGAATTTATGTAGTCTTTCACGTAAGACCACCTACGTAGGATCCTGTTTCATTTCCTACTAGGAAACATGTTTCCCTATACGATTATACATAGGTGTACCTTTAAAGGATTCCATATAGGTCTGTATAGGTATATAGGTCTCTGTAGGTCCTACATAGGATCCTACATAGGGACCTACATAGAAATTTGCAGTAGGACTGCATTACAGAAATATTGTTACTACCAGTCTACCTACCGGTGAAGTCTCAATATTGTTTGAAAAAGAAGCTTGGAAAAGGGGTCTATTAAAAATGAGCTAGTAAATAAGGTTTGTAAAAGGTGTTTAAAAAAGGTTTAGAAAAGGGGTTGTTTAAAAATAAGCAGCGTAAAAAGGTATAAAGAAGGTGTTAGGGAAAAGAATGAAAATGCGATGGGAAACTTATTCCAAGAGTCGATTATGAATTTTAAGTCACGTTTTATTTTCCAACCTTTGATACTAAAAGCCCGATTTCATGAAAACTAGGTATTGAAAAGTTGATTACTTGAAATAAAATGTGGGATTAGAATTCATGTTTACTGAATGGTCGCGTCAGTCTGCTGGGATTCTTATGTACACCGGGTCCTGGGACTTGAAGCGAGACGGAAGTTGGGGGGTCGCCATAGTCTTATACGAGGATATAACTGGTAAGAGATGGCTTAATAACGCTGCTATGCCAGCTACCCCCTGCATACGTGTGCTCACGTTCATGTACGGCTTACGTATACGTAACTACGTCGTCTGGCATCGGGCAATATTGAAGCAATAATCCGGGTACCAAACCCATACTCCCCTCAGTCTACTCACTGCTCCTCCACCCTATCTCGACTTCTCCTTCTCAATGCTCCCTGCGTTCTACATTGGAAGCTACATCAACATATTGAACTCACGTGACTCTAACTTCCTTTTCGTAATTTAGCTTGATACTAAAAATTGTTACTGAACTGAAAAAGTATTTTTGTACCAATAAAAAAAATTGTTCTGTACTGGTATTAATATTTGGAATACAAGTGAAATTACAGGGGGATTCAAGAGAAGCTGTGGGGCTGAGCAGGTGAGGGGCTTAAGAGTTAGAATTTTTGGGACGTGTGAGATGAGATTAGGGTGGTTCAAAAATGCAAGACAAAAATTTTTTTGATGCTAGAGAGTCTCGATCCCCCCAATTTGATTCGAAATCCGAAAAAAGAAAGGTCCTACTTTTTTTTTTAATTTTGATTTTAACACGTGCCGGTTTTGACTTGAAGTTTCCAATGTAAATTGCATGGGGAAAAATCACTTTTTGGAGTTTTTGGAATAATTTTTCAGGGTGTGTTAGGGGTGCCAAACCCATATATGAAATATATGAAATTCTTTGTTGGATAGTTTTCAACAAGCCTCTATAATCTCCCGTAACATTTTCCAAAACCCTGAAAAATTATTCTGGGGCTATCGAGTTTGGGGGAGGGGAGAGGGGAGAGGAGTTAAAGGTGTGGGAGGGGTTGAGGAGACATTGTGAAGAGGAAATATAAGGGTTAGAATACTTGGGAGGCTTGAGAAGTGAATGTAAGGGATAAATAATGAGGAAAGATCTGAGGTGGGTATCACGCGAAAAGGGATTCTAGAGGGGCTGAGGGGTGAGGTGGATTAAGAGGTAGGGGAGGGGCTCAGGGGATATTGTGAAGAGGGGGCCTAAGTTTCAGAAAAGTTAGGACGCGTGAGATGTCGTAGATGATAGAAAAAGGGGGCTAGGATCTAAATTATGGAGTCATGCTAAAAGAGTTTGGGGAGGGGGAGAGGTGGCATCCTCTCCGGGGAATGTGAGGGTTATGAGACTAGAGATACGTGATATGCGAGCATTGGGAGAAAGAATGGGAGGAGGTCTGATGAGGGATGTCATACGGAAAGAGATTCGAGAGGAGTTGTGGGGCTGAGAAGCTGAGGGGGCTTAGTGGTTAGAAAAGTTGGGATCTGTGAGATGACTGTACATGAGAGAAAGATGGGACAAGAAAGTATAAATATCATGGTAGAGTTTTTTGGGGAGAAGTTGAGGGGGCATCCCTGAGGGGGCTCCAGGTATGGAAAAGTTTTGATGTGTGAAATCAGCGTAGAAGAAAGAAAGAGGGGGCATGAAACTAAAATGTGAGTGTCATGCTAGAAGAGTTACGGAGGGATTGAGGGCCCGAGGGGGCATCCCTATTAGAGGGAGATGGAAGGAGTTAATGGATTTATTTGCAGCGGGGTCTGCAGTGTTGAGGAATGTGGGGATGAGATTGAGTTGGAAAGAGTGGCTGAAAAGAGGGGCGGGAAGGAGGGACTAGAAAAAAGGGATAAGTGGTGTGATCTATATTAATGATTATTTTTAATTTTCAAAGCAGGGAATATCTTTAGTGAAATATAAATGTAAATGACGTGTTAACGCATTTTAATATTGGGTTTTGGTCTACCATGAACAAAAATGTAACTGGGAGGAAGAAATGAAGCTTGCGGGTTTAAGAACCTAATCACGGAGTGTCATAACACGTGAGGAGAGGAGTGGTTGGCACGAAAGTAAGCTCGAGTCGAGCCAAGTGGGTTGAATTTAAGGTCAAATAAAGTTGCTAACCCACAACCATCCTGAAACCTGCTTCGTATAAAGGATAGGCAACACTTTATGTCCTATGGGGCCATGCATACGATAGCAGACAGAATGCTATGTACTTTTCTGGCTGTATCATCTCGCTTGTAGCGTAGATTTCGGCATTTTACGGCTCTTGGCACCTATAACGAATAATCTCCGGGAATCGCTGCTACCCGTCTTTTTTTTACCTTCTTCAACTGCCCTGAAGTGTCCAAATTAGCAAATAAACGAAATTTAGTAGTTTTTTTTATAGAGGCCTTAAATTATCCAGATCTTATTATTCGTGAATATTCTAGGGCTTTCAGTTTTCCGGATCTGAAGGCTGTCCACGTTTAATTTAAAAATGGATTACTATTTCAATTAACTTGTATGTAATTTCTTCCACGATCAAAAGGGAGAATGAAGGAGGAATTTCAGGTTGAAATCTGGATTTCAGTGAAAGATGAAATACCCTTAAAAAATCTGCGAGATTCAAAGCGTTGACGGTAATTGAGTCACATATATAATCCGACGAGCTTGAGAGGAGAAAGGATGAGAAAAAGAGGACTGAGTTATGCGCACGGAGTAACTACAGTATAATTCAAAATCTCATTAGACCGCCGCCATGAAGTACAATTTTTTGCCCATTACACTCGTGGAGAAGGACGTAAGAAAAGTGGCACCCTTTCTTTTAAATAAAAAGAAATGGCACTCTTCACTTCTGAGGTCTTCTTGATAAAAAGATTCTATTGAATTGAAAAAAAAATTCAAGCTTTCAAATAAAGAACTGAGTAGGGTGTAATTTGCTTTTCAATCTAAGAATACAATCTCACACGAATGACTAATCTCTTCGGGTTTCCTGCGTCTCAGGAAAAGTAGAGTAAAAAGGGCATGAAAGGCTTCAAGCAGGGCGGAAGGTATGTCGGAGCTTGCCAGCAAAGGCGAGCAGTCGTTTTCGTCAATTTACGATAGCATCAGGGCGAGGGTGGATCAGGAAGGGTAAGGGGAAAATGGAAGGAAGGGGATGTAGACAAGGGTGATTTAATGTCTTCCGTGACTTACGGACAAAATCAATTTCTAACACCCCATGGACATGTCTCAAAAAGCTTCTCTCTAACCATTTAAATAATATGAATTCTAGCTTTTTGAGTAGACTATCAAAAAAAAATTTTAAAAGTTGTGACTATAAGGAGCCTTTAAAAGCAAATTATAGAGACCTGAAGTGTTTTTTTATAATTTAAAGTACTATTTTTATCCATTTTTATTGAAGAATTTGATAAAATGGGATTTTTTAATTTGAATTTCCCGCCAGACATGGTGTTGCATTTTTCGCTGCGCAGTAGAGTTGTATTGCATTTATTGCTGCGCAGTAGTATTCTAGGACATTTAGATCTGCGCAGTAAGTGTTTAAGAAACTTATATCTGCGCAGAAGACTTCTATGGGAGTTACAGCTGCGCAGTATATAATAAGGGAACTTAAGGCTGCGCAGTGGAAATCTATGCCACTTAAAGTTGCGCAGTCGAGTTTCAATGATATTTATACCTTCTCAGAAAGGTTGCTTGATCTTTTCACCAACTTTCAAGATAAAGAACTTGAATTTTCCGCCAAAAGTTAAATATTCTCTGATGTCCGTGTTGATAGCAGCCTTACGCAAGTTCTCTTTTGATCCTCACTGAAATCTCCCAGACCCGAGCATCGACGGTCCAGGCAAGGGGCAGGGGAGTCACAAGGGTGTGGGTACGTCGCAGAACAGAAGTTCAGAGAACTTGCTGCATTGTTGTGGTGCTCGCGACGGGGAACTTGTTTGAAAGCTTCGGCAAAAGGGGTTGACGCTAAAGGGTACACTGGGGTCGTCGAGGCGGCAAACCGGTTTCGGAAGGACGTCAGAGTCTGGGGCGGAGGTGGGTGAAGACGAGAAGACGCCGGTACATAATATGTACGCAGTGCCTGTGTGCATTGTGGGAAAATTGGCGGTAACTTTCGAACTTTCGGATGGAAAACAAAGTCCGTCCTGGTGTCGCTCGAAGGCGGAAGCTGCGGAAAGCTGGAATGTTGGAAGCAAAAGAGCAAGCAAGTTCCTCAACGAGCGAAAGGCGTTTTCAAAAGAAAGGAAATCGATATCTGCTTTTTAAAATAATTCCAAGATGACGTAAACTTTTATTGGAGAGGAAAGAAGTTTATTTCTTGTGGCACAGTATATTTAGTCGTTTGTTGGGACATGCACGCCATGTCGCATGTAAAAGAATTCTCAAATGCGATTCCTCGAGTAACGAAAAGGAAGCTTGTTACACGCGTGAGTTGTGATCCTTGGGAACAATGAGGGAGAAGAGACGAGCAACGACGCGTTAAGACGTGACAAGCTGGATCGTGAATAGATAAAGGAAAGAAGGGACAAGATAGACTAGGGTTGTTAGAGGTATTTTATTTCGATCTGTTCACTTATTTTACAGGAAAATAAATATATTCAGCAAAGTGGGCGTGTTTTTGTCTCTGTATAAAATAAAATAGGCGTGCTTGAGTCTTTATAAGATTTTCTGACTGTCACACGCCAGTCTGGGTGGATGGAATGAATTTAATAGCACAGGAAACTATCTCTTCTGACTTTATAGTGATATTGTGATTCGTAACGAGACTCGTCACTCAATCTGACCATAGCAAGAGAAAGTCCCAGTTGGTCTCGTATTTTGTATTCAGTTGGCTCTGCATTTTATTACGTTCTCTTGCTCTGGAATAAGATCTCAGCCGGCTTTATTAAGGGTCGGAAAATTAAATTTAACATAATTTTAGAGTTATGTTGAAGTACTTTTTGGGAATAGAGATTTAACAAAAAATGAAAGTTTTTTTGGTGAAAATAACCAGAGAAAAATTCTACGTTTTTGGTAAAACTGCAATAAATTTTATAAATTGAGAACAATCTTCGTTAAACATTCGGTTGATTAACGCGGAGGGCAAAAATGTGGATGGAAATAATGGAAGCGTTTCGTTTGAATTTGATTTGATTGGAAAAAATCTGCGTCTGCATTTCGTTGGGATAGGGTTCACCGCACACTGTTTCATATTGGTTTTTCCTCGATCCACTCGTGTAACCACATTCGCATTTCTCTCTGTAACAATTGGATTTTAATTTCACTCGGCTGTGGTTGCATTTGAAAGGAAATTTCGAACGCCTATTTCTGGAGAGAAAATAATTTTCGATATTTTATAACGAGGGATAAACCCAAAAAAAAAGAGCAATGTGATTCCATCGAGCCGGGAATAACGTGTGAAATAGAAGATAAACATTTTTAAATGTGAAATTCAGGGGGAAAAGAGAAAAGCTTCCCTGCGGAGAAAATATTCTAAGTCAATTTTGAGAGAGCTTTTGTTTTTCAGGAGAGTCAGTAAAAGAGGTGGTATCTGCATTTATGAGGCGGAATCGACGCCAATAAATGCAAGAGTATCGGAAATTCGTTTTGCATTCCGTTGCCTCACGGAGGTAAATGCACCCAACACCTCTCGCTTTTCTTTTATTCTAACCCGTTGGCACTTCACTCTATTTCTATTTTCCAATCGAGTTTTTCACGCCCCAATTCCCCCTCCCTGTCCCTCATTCCACTACGTCGACCTCACACTCTGTCTCTTTTTGTCGAGCTCCATTCTCTTTTCACCCAATCGTTTAATTTTATTTTCTATTCTCTTCGTCCTTATCGGCGTCGTTTTTGAATTCTCCCCCTATCATCAAAGAGACGGCCATTCTGAAGAATCAAAAGCATAAATTAAAGGGACATAACTTTTAATTGGTTGTAATTAAGATTTCCAGACGTCCTTCAACTTAACACGAACTTCTTTCTCATCTTTTATAATTTAATGAAACATTTCCATAGCCACTCTCACTTCTAGGGAAGACTTGATGTCAAAGTTAGATAAGGAAACTTCTAAGTCAATAGAAAGTAGTCACACCCCTATAAATACACTTGGATTGTATAAATTGATAATATTAGCTAGTCATACCTCTATAAATATTTAGACACTAGTCACGCCCCTTTAAATAATCTTGGATCACTTAAATTAAACATATTAGCTAGTTATACCCTTATAAATAGTTAGGCACTAGTCACGCCTCTGTAAATACTGCTTGGACACATCTACTAATCACCACGTCTTTTTAAAGAATTTTCGGTCACACAAACTAATTACAATAGCTAGTCACACGCCTATAAATAATTTGTGGTCACACAAACCAATTATAATTGCTAATCACACCCCTATAAGTAATTCGTGGTCACATAAATTAATTAATAGTTAGTCACACCTCTATAATATTTTTAAAGACTCATCTAGTAATCTGAATCATTAATTACACTGCTATAAATGGTTGGACACTAGTCACGCCCCTATAAATATTTCTACAGACATACCCAATGGTTAAAAAGAAAAATTTGCTCACCTTTCCCTTATTTTTGGAACTTATAGGGCGTTTTTTTATTTTATTTTAAAAAACACATTTTATTTGAATCATACTATATATTTATTATTTGTAACTACAGACATCGTGTGATTCTCACAAATATTTAACACACAAATAAGCTTAACTAAGGCATATATCTCTTAAATATTTTTTTTATAATTCAAATTACTGATTTTATCCATATTTACTGAAGAATTTGATAAAAAGGGATTTTTAAATTTGAATTTCCCGCCAGACATGGGCAGTAGATCTCCGTTGCATTGTTCGCTGCGCAGTAGAGTTGTATTGTATGTATTGCTGCGCAGTAATATTCTAGGATATTTAGGTCTGCTCAGTAAATGTTTAAGAAACTTATATGTGCGCAGAAGAGTTCTATGTTAGTTACAGTTGCGCAGTAGATAATAAGGAAACTTAAGGCTGCGCAGTAGAGATCTATAACACTTAGAGTTGCGTAGTCCAGTCCTTCGGTAGTTATACCTGTTCAGGAAGCTTATTTGACGTTCTCACATTTTTCGCGATTAATCTATAATCTCAAGATCTCGGATAATTTTTGGTTCCTCCAAATTACCTTCTTTTCTATAGAATTGGTCGATGTTACTCTCGCATTTAATTTTACTGTCTTCGCGTAGAAAAATTCCTCTCCCTGCGAGATGAATATCAACCAAGCTCTTAAATTTTTCCAAACTACTAAAATCGTCCAAGGACTGATGAGATGTGTTTTTATCAAACTCGAGTTTTAATGAATAAGTTGCGTAAGGACTTAAGAGGAATTCGTAATTATAATTATCCTCAAAAATATTTTGCAGATCATTATATTTATATTTAAAGGAAGAAACGTCAGATTTAATCACGTATACATCATCATCACACTTAAAATGAGAATCTCCATGATGTTTCAAAGTTACATTAAAATTTTTCAGGACATTCTCGACCTCTGTTTGCACCGTTTCGTTTTCAGATCTCAATTCAATACCTATTAATCTGAATTTAAATGCATTCAAATTCCGAAATCCAACTGCACTAGTCAATGTGACTTCCTTTCCTGATAAAAGATCCGATATTTCAGTATTATAAAATTCATTCTTCCATACGTAGAAAGAATCTTTGAAACTATCGTTTAGATAAATAAATCCCTCAAAGTTGTCAAAACGGAAAGTTTTTAACCTATGACTACGCAATTTACCAAGCATTCTGCCACTAATGCGTTTCATGCTATACATTTTCTCATTAACTACAGTTTCATTGAATTTCGGTATTCCTTTCAATAATTCTTCACTTGCAAGAGTTTTATTTTTTAATTTCTCAATTAATTTCTCTAAATGACTAAAATATTCAATACTCGGGAAGCTTCGCAGTCTGTAATTTGTATATAATTCGTGAAAGCGGTGAACAATATCATTGTTTTTTCTATAGAAATTTAAACACGCCCACTTATAGGTCAGAGCATCATTACTTGTAATACTTTCGATTTCATCATATGGATACTTTTTTGATTCCACGAAATCAAACATCTTCCTTTCCATAATTTGCAATTCTTCAATCGCATCTTCAAAGACTGGGAAAAATCTTGTCCTGCGTCCATCCCAATTAACCAAGGCAGTCTTTAGATCCTTAAAAATTGTCTCCATTTGCGAATGTGGTAAACGATCCATTCGCCGAGGACTTTTTACCGGAATGACTCTAGGTATTGAATCACCTGTAATTTCCATCTTCATCCTCAAATTAAGTGTAATTGGAAGCATTATTCTTGTAAGGTCTTCCCTTTTTGATATCAAATCATCGAAATCTTTCTGTTTTTCTAAAAGAGCTTTGGTGAAAAGCTCCCCGATTTGACGCTTTGAAAATCTTTCATAGGAATCGCCCAAGACTCGAGCTAATTGCAATTCTGATTTGAGATATTGTATAATTTCCAATGGAATTTGATAGTCCCTGAAAGTTCCTGTTTCTTTTTCTAAATTGATATCCTTTTCCTCTCCCGATAAGATCCTCAATTCCATTTCAAAAGGATCTTCATTTATCCAAGAAGGTGACAACAAATGATGAACCAAATGAGTCAAGCTATCTTCCAGAATCTCCAAAGCATTCACATCGGGAGTAAGTGACATTGATTTCTTTTCTCTGATATAAGCTTGATGCGCTCTGATAATAACAATTCGTTTACTGATGTAATTACTGTATTTTCTCTGAATTTCTTGATAAGCTTCTTGAAGTTCTTCTGGAACTGAGAAAGGGGGCAAATCAGAGGGATCATTAAAATTCATTGTGTAAAAAAGTGTGTTATGAGCCTCTGAAAGATGTGCAAGTGAAACAAGAAAAGCAGTAAATTCCAATTCAAGATTTGTGAAATAAAAACACTCCAGGGAAAACCTCTCCATAATCAAATTGTTTAATTCTCTCGACTCAGATTTATTCTCGTTAGAAACAAGTCTGTTTATTCTCTCGTCTAGATTTTCTTTCATATCGTCAAATTTTTCCTGATTCTCTCGACTGATCAAGTTCATCGTCTTCGAAAACGATTCATAGGCCACTTTTAACATCCGTTTTGAATTCCGCGTCCTTTCTGTACTTTCCACCTTCTGATAAGTATCTCTTATCAATTCAGAACGGAATTTATCAAACTCATATTCTAAATTCTCATTAGGTTTATTTTGATACGGTTCTATAATACCCAGCAACTCCAAAATCCTTTTCGACAAATCCTGACCTAGTCTTTTCAAAATCATCTCATATTCCTGAATCTGCTCCTCCTCTTCTCGATGTTTAGAATATTCTTTCAGCCTCTCCTTCAAAGACCTGTAAAAGGGCACGAGATCAGCCTTCTTCTTTAGATGAAAGCAGAGAACTTCCAGGTAGTAGAATTCCTGCACATATCCTGACGTTCTGTAAGACTTCTTGATGCTTTCATCTTCCCTGAGAAGGTCGACAAAATCTCGGAATTCTCCATTATTGTTGTTGGAAAGATACCAAGTGGCGTAAAACTTAAAATCGTTGACTGCTTCTACAAAATCAAAGTCTGTCTTTTCTTTATGTTGAAACCGGAAGCCTAGTCGACTTTCACCAGCTTTGCCATCTTCGCCATCAGGAGCTGAACCCTTACTTAATTCTTCGGCAGAACTGTAAAAAGGCGAAGATTGAATACTCTGGTAAGTAAACTTAACAGTTCGGGCATTAATACCTCCTTTACCACCTTTTCCACCTTCACCCGGTAGACCTACTGATCCATCTAAAGCGGAAACAACAAAGGAAGGTTGATCAAAACCGTCTAATGAAATTATATTGATGATACCCTTTTTTCCGGCTTTTCCAGGAGATCCGCCATTGCCACCGTTTTGACCGGAAGTGCCATTTTTACCATTGACAATAAAGTAGACGGTTCTTGTTCCTAGAGGATCATAATCAGCTATTCTGCTTTGAACTGTGTAACCAGGTTTCTCGAGGCCGTCCAGTCCTTCATCAATGCTGTATGTAATTCCGTCAACACCGTTGGCTCCGTCGCCGCCATCTTGACCAGAACCTCCATTTCCTCCATTAACACTGATGAGAAGATTCTCACTATTGATGAATTTTTTACCAATCCCATAAAAATTACCTCCATTCCCACCAGGTAATCCAGATTTTCCATGAATCGTTTGATTTCTTCTAATAGTATCATTTTCAGCTTTAGGTGGATAGTGACGCCTCCCAGATGCACCATCCAAAATTATTTCTCTGCTTCCAATCACTTCCCATGTTGGTGCAATGATGACGAACGTTAATTCTTCACCAGTTTCAATTAGGTTCCCGTCGATGATTACCTTTTCAGTAGCAAAGAGCTCCACGATTTTGGTTTCGGAATCATTCTCTGTATTACATTTTATGTCCTTCTTGAAAGGAATGTCAGTCAATTTTAGGACAGGGCCAGTTATCATAAAGACTTCATCATTCAGACATGTTTTGGTTACTCTTGTCCCATTGGCTTCAGAATTATTGATCCCGGCATTATTATGCAGCTCAAGATATCGTCTGATGATCTGCAAAAGTAATCTGTTTAAAAAGTGAAATTTCTTTAAATATCCTATCTCTTTCTGTCACCTTCTGTCTCTAAGATAGAAAGGGATAAAGATTGTTTATCCAATTCTATCTCTCTCCTATCTCCTTCTATCTCTTTCTACCTCCATTTCAATCTAAATCCACACCTAACTTTTTCAATCCGTACTTCTTTTTCTCTATTTATTTCTCGCCTATTCTTGTCTATCCCTTTCTATCTCCTTGTCAATCTCAATTCGTTCCTATCCCTTTCAATCCCCACATCTCTATTCCTTCTTATATCCCACCTATTCTCATCTATACCTTTCTATCTTCTTGCCAATCAAAACTCCCTCTATCTCTATCAATCTTTTATTCTCTATCCCTTTCTATCTCTCGCCTATTCTCTTAATATATCACAACCCAACCCTGTAAAAACTTAAGGGTGGCGTCCCATGTTTGCGTTTTGCGTTGCGTCATAATGAGAGAGAAAGAGAAAAAAGTATACTTTTGTCTTCTTTTCTCTCATTATGACGCAACGCAAAACGCAATCATGGGACGCCACCCTAACACGTGACACATTAAAACCAGCCTTTCCTTTCACAAACTGAAGGCCTGAGCACAATAGAGACCCGAACCCGAAACCTGAACTCGAAGATAACTCTGTCTTTTTCTATCATAGCGTCATAAAAAAAGACAAAGTTATCATCCAGTTCATCTTTCGTATTCGGGTTTTCATTGTAAAAATACTGGCCCAACCCTGGTTTCCATAAGATTCTAATCAGGGTTGCGCATGTATAATACTCCACGTATTATACGTGGTTTTCTACGCGTATATTACTACGTATATAACCTCTTTAGTTTTCTACGGTATATTACACTCGACTTCCGCTATAGTCACCAAATCCGAAACAGTTGCGCCCGCAATAGTCACCAATTGCCCTACCTCAAATGTAACATCGATTGCGCATGCGTATTGCGCATAAAATAATATTTTTTTAGCATTTTAAATTTCGCGCGGATAGGAACCAATCAGATGCCGAGTGCCCATGACATGCGCAGTGGTATCAAGTTGCAATTGAGAGAGCAATTGGCGTCAGTTGGTGACTATTGCGGAAGGAAATTGGTGATTATAGCGAAATTGTGACTATAGCGGTGGTGACTATTGCGGGAGTCAAGTGTATGTCCGAATGGAAACATTCAGTGCGCATGCGTCAATATCAAAACATAACCCATTTTTTAGAAAGTGAGGTTACTTGTCAACATTGATTGTTTTGTAAGGCGGTCATCTTGGAAACGTCACTTCTAGGAGTTTTCTACCTTTTCTACGGTTTTCAACTGTTTTCGACGTATATTACGTCAATAACGTATTATACGTAGAAAACCCCGAGTGACGCGTCACTGCACAACCCTGATTCTAATGGAAACCAGGGTTGGGTCGTTCAGTTTAAAGTGCTAAACATGGCGATCAAACCCTGGTTTCCATAAGATTCTAATGGAAACCAAGGTTGGGTCTTTTAGTTTAAAATGCAAGACATGTCGATTCAACCCTGCTTTTTCATAAGATTCTACACTTGACTCTCCCAATATTAACGAAATCCAAACCGGAGGCGTTCCCAATAATAACCAAATTCTTTTTCTCAAATGTTACATCAATTGCGCATGCGTCACATTAATTGTGCATGCGTATTACACATAAAATAATATTTTTTAGCATTTTGAACTGCGCGCCAATAGCAACCAATCAAATGCCCAAGCGCAACACATGCGCAGTGGTATCAAGTGAGATTTTAGGTCAATGCTGGTTAATATTAAGAACGGAATGCGGTTATTATTGGGAACTTGTTAATATTAGGATCGTTATGGTGCAGTCCCATGTCGGCAGAAAACGTCGACGTAAAGCAGAAACTCATGAGAGTGACAGAGACAAAGAGATCTGCCTATCTCTGTCACTCTTATGAGTAATGGAAACCAGGGTTCAGTAGAATTTAAAATAAAATTTCAATTTGGTTATTAAATAGCTCTCACCTTCGATTTACTCAAGGAACTCTGAATTTTCCATTTTCTCGATTCAACAGTGAAATAATTTAAAATAAATAATATCAGCATCAATTTTATTTTCAAATTCATCTCTTCTTTTATATTTAATAAAAGGTTATTAGATCTTTTATATTAGGAAACTAGTGCAGCAGTAAAGTTTAAAATTGTTTTTATTCAGGAACCCGGAAACAATCCTTATATCGTGCAATTTATATCTGCACTGATTAGATCATTCATTTCTGCATATCTAATGTTTTATAACTAACCGGAAAGACATTTCCTATTTTGAAAACCGATAAATGTGAAACGATTGGAACTAGAGTTATATACTTCCGGCACGGTGTGTCTCGACTAAACTCAACCCAAAAATGCATATTTTCATGAAAATAATTTTGAAATAAAATTCTATCGGCTAAAAATGTTTAGTTTAACATACAAAAAAATGTTCCGTTAGAAATCTTGCGACAAGTAAAATCGATCAATAATTCTGAAAAATGAGGGAAAAAGTGGAAAAACATGAGTTTTATGTAAATATTTCTTTTCTAATACATCCGAAGTCATACGTATACATCTACAAAAATTAAAGTATATACAATTCTCTACAATTCATTCTGGGAAATGAATGTTCTACCTCTAAAATTTTCGGAGTTATAGCCTATGGAAGTCGTTTATTTAGTTAATTTTATTTAACAAACTTTAGATTTTGGGCAATAACTTTTTTTCTATGCATAGCTGATGAAAGTTTCCAGAGGATAATTGAAAGTAGACTCTATTTCAAGTAAATATAAAAAAAAGTCAATGCTCTAGCATTAATGGAACCGAAATTATGGCGTTCTGAAAATGACCCTTCTTTATTGAATTTTTGTTAAACATCTTTTTTTTTAAATTCTTTCTTAATTTCCATCGCATGTTTGCATTTTTCTTTTGTTTTTTTTTCATGGTTCTAGAATTTCATAGTTTTGTTACGTTAAAAAAAGATCAAGATGTTTTAAGATATTTAACAAAAATTCAATAAAGAAGGGTCATCTTTAGAAGGCCATAATTTCGGTTCCATTAATGCTAGAGCATTGACTTTTTTTAAAAATATATATTATTTTTGAAAATTGGTTAAGTTTTTAAAATTCATATCATGTTACTGTTATTCCTATAAAACTCAAATTTTAAAAAATAAAATTTTAATTATGACGGATAGAAAAGAAGAAATAAAATATTATAAATTATAACATTAAAAAAAAGTAAATGTGTGCCATTACATTTTCTATCAGGTTTTGGTGGAATTTCACTCAGTTTCAGAAGAGATCCACTTATCATCATTATATTGTTTCTTTGACAAATTATGGTTGCAGTGCTGCTGTCATTTCTCCTTCTTCGATGTTCCGGATCATTCCTTTGTACCAATAGATCACGTCTAGTTACCTGAAAAGAGTAAAGGTAATGAATAATGGTAAAGGGAAATGGTACAAAGAATGCTAAAAGAAATGGTAAAGGGAAATGATAAAAGGAATTGGCAAAGGGAATGGTAAAGGGAAATGGTAAAAAGAATGATAAAGGAAATGGTAAAGGGAATGGTAAACGGAAATTTCAAAGGGACTGGTAAAGGGAAATGGTCAAGGGGAATGATAAAGGGAAATTGCAAAAGGACTAGTAAAGGGAAATGGTAAAGGAAAATGACAAAGGGAATGGTAAAGGGAAATTGCAAAGGGACTGGTAAAGGGAAATGGCAAAGGGGATGGTAAAGGGATATGTCACAGGGAATGGTAAAGGGGAATAGAAAAGAGAAATGGCAAAAGGAATGATAAAGGGAAATGGTAAAGGGAAATGGTAAAGGGGAATGGTAAAGAGGAATTATCTCGGCAATTTCCTTATAATGTCTATATATTATTCCTTCTATAATTAAATACATACCTTTGTATTTACTATCGCACTATGAACTTCATTATTTCTCGGCTCAACAATGAAAGCAATTAAAAGTAAAACTGGAAGCAGAAATAAATTCCTCTCCAGATACATTTCTGCTTCTCAAAAAGTAGTACTAAGGTCGTTTTAATCGAGAACCTAATTTATTACTAGTAGATTTATTTTTCCGGCTCCTCTATTTAAATTCTTCTTTCACCATCAAAGGATGTAATAATTGTGTTATGGAAGTTATCTCTCCATCTAATTAATAAAGATAAATCTGGAATACCCAAAAAATGGTATGAATTTTTCAGCAAATAGCGGAAAGGGAATTTCCGCTTGTGACGGTCTGAATCAAAGTCACTTCTCAGAATGTTTGAACATTTTGCGGGCTTTTAAATAGCCACGAATTCTCCACTTCAGAGATATAATGAAAGGATACAGAAGATAACTCTCTTCTGAATAAATGTGATTATATGTCTTACATATTATTAATGAGTTTGTAACTTTATAAATTTTTTTATTTTATTTTATTAACACATTTTATACTTTACGAGCTGTTTTTTGAATAGATATTTTAAATTTAAAATAGGGAACAATTTAATGAATATGGTAGAGTATATAAAAACGTCCAATATTTTATGTCATAAACGTTAGGAGATTTTGCGAGTTTATTGTCAATGCAAAAAGTTATATCATTTTCCGAGTGACAAAATCGTTTTCTCCCTTCAATTTACGATATAAAAGTTGTATATTTTATTACACGTTCGGGAGATATATGAAAAACCCAATGATGAGAATTTTTCAACTTATGTTTTTAAATAATATAAAAGCGAGGGTTTTTATATTGACAATTCCGCAAGATTTTAATTTTTCTGTGCCTATTATAAATTACCAGGTACAAATGATTATGTCGATATGTCGTGATATTTATTAAATTATATTAGTATCATAAAATCCTTAATCACATTTGACCTCATATATTTATAATATTACCTGTTTTAGTTATTCGTCAATTTCCTGTTAAGTAGAAAAGTGTACCGAGAGTGTAATTATCGAACTTAATACAGAATACGCTTCCGCTAATGACGTCCTTTCGGAATTTCCAGTAGATATTTAGTTACGTAGAGGAAACTCATTAAATATTTTATAACGTATTCCCTAAAAATTAAATCTGGAAATAAAATGTACCTCCGGTAAAAAATTTATAATTTCTAGAAATACCAAATTCATAAAAAGAGATTTTTAAATATTTTAAAAATATTTTAAATTATATAGAGAAACTTTTATTTTTTAAAGTATTTTTAAAATACTTTTTCTTTATCATTTGCTTTTTGTCTTTCTTCCTCTTCGTATTTCGAACTTAATCCTTCGGCTACATGTATTTTTACACTATTTTTGGTTTATCAGCCATCTGACAGTGATTTCTTTCTCTTTCAATCCGAACTTTAAACCCGCACCAAAGTTGGTTCCGACTTATCCGAAAAGTAAGTTGCTATCGTGAGTAAATGCCTTTCGAACTTGTAAGGCTTTGAACATGATTTTGCTCGACGCGATGCTGTCGTTGCTTATCGAACGAAGCAAAACGTTTACTGCTTTTCGCCTCCAACGAGACAGAGAGTCGATGCAATAAAAACTCCCGTATGAAGCCACTTTGGCACAAATGGCGACTCTATAATATAAAGCGCACAAAGAGCCTCTATGGGTCGTAAAGGCCAACGAGCTTCTCTTAGAAAAATAACTCAATCATCATCCCGCCCGTGTGGAAATCTTCCCAATTAAGCCCAATTATTATTTGGGCGCCAATCTGGGCCCAACTGGGCAACCCTATTTGTAAAAAAATCTTGAAATATAATAGTTTTATTAGTAGAATAGTATTTTAGTTGTGATTTTGAATGTGTCTCGTGACCAATTATGATGAAAGTTTAATAATTTAACTTATTTAAATTCACAGGGCATTAAGTGGGTAACCCCATTTTGGGCATAAGCACTACTCAGCGTTACAACCCCGACTAGAACCCAATTAGTAGTTGGGTATTTGTTGGGGTGTGATCGGGAAACCTAATTGGGAGTTGGGCAAATCAACTGGGGCCTATTTAGGCCCCAACCGGCTTTTCCACACGGGCGCTCGTTGTTATACTAATAACTCAACAAGTTCTAATCACAAAATTCGTAATCTCCTGACATTACTCAGAAAGAAACTCGAAGAAATGAGATTTTATCATTTTTAGATCAAGGAATAAAGGAATCTTGATATCGTCTATTCAGCCCCCGAATCGTTTTCCAAAAATGACAAAATTGATTGAAAATCAGGTTTTCAATCAACCGACAGGAAATTAACGACGGCAAGGGAATCGGAGATCAGATAAAAAAACGAAAAAACAATTGGGTGGATGCTCTGATGAAGGAGGACAATGACAATAAGGGCATCTTCCCTTATCTTCTGCGATTCGATAAAGAGGAATATCCCAAGGGCTGCCTGTCGACGTTGAAATTCGAACCTGATTCGAATAAAGGGGATGGGCACAGCTTGTCGATCGATAAACCATAATGATAAGTACCGCGGCCCCTCCTGCTCAATAAAATGCAATTTTTCACCGATATTATCGTCGTAAATTCGGTTTGACGGCTCCTTAACCTAGATTTCGATTTCCTGATCGGATATAAAATCCAGGAATATGGAGGTCACAGAAAATTCATTTCGGTTTGCATGAAATGAACACTTAAAATAATATGGTTTAAATAACCAACTAGAGATTACTAGAATCCACTTTCTGGTTTCCTATAGTTTTAGTGCTTATATCTTATAAACAATTGATTACTTGTTCCCATTATTTAAATCTTATTTCGTGTATTTAAATTTCTCTATTTTACTAAACAATATCTAATTATAATATTTTTTAATTAACCTGGAGCGAATTTTGAGGTTATAACTTGGAGGATAGAATTATGGATCAGCGAATTTTAAATAACTTGTTTAAATTTGGGGACTTACCTGTCTACCATCGTATTACTTTCTTCTTTCTTCCAGAAGTTTTTTTGAATTATGGATCAGCGAATTTTAAATAATTTGTTTAAAGTTGGGGACTTACCTGTCTACCATCGAGTTACTTTCTTCTTTCTTCCAGAAGTGTGCTTGAATTATGGATTAGCGAATTTTCAATAATTTGTTTAAAGTTGGGAACTTACCTGTCTACCATCGAATTACTTTCTTCGTTTCTCCAGAAGTTTGCTTAAAAAAAATACATTCATGCATTGTTGGAAGTGGTTGCCACAAACTCTCTTGTGCTATTTGCATTATCATTGATTGAACCAGAATACAGTCAGCGTACTTCGCACGTAGTTAATAACAAACTTACCATCGCTGAACTATCGAAGTTCTGACTACAGTTGGAGCTATTGTCAAGTAATCACTTTTCCTCGAATTCGCTCTCGCTGAGGAAAGGACTTAACTCAAACTTAGGAAAAACTTTGAATTCGGTTTCAAAAACTAGAATTTCGAGTGTGTCCTTCATATAAATAAACAGAGAATGCTTTTCTCTTATGAGAAAGAACATGGAAGGAATTTTTTATAATTATTATATCGTTTGTATATGTCAAGCCTCCTTTTATTCAAATAATTTGTGTAAATAATAATAAATTTGTACGGAGCTTTGTCCGATCCTAGCCTCATTTAAAATGGGACAATTTCTTCAAATGCAATACTATGATGTCTAACTAGCTCTTGTGAGAGGTGAATTGTTCACCGAGCTGCGCACATCCGTTGACGAGGTGGGTCATCATGCATATTCAGAATGGTCCTACAACACCATGGAAAGGTATCCAACTGAGAACGAAACACGAGGAACATTACGTTGAGAAAATTACAATTAAACGAACCATACTCATGCTTAAACGTTCTCTTGGTAAAAAATAACTCCTGGAACTAAATTAGGCAAAGAATTTAAGTTGGTTTCTTTATATTTCAGTTGATATTTTTTGTGGTATTCTAAGTAAATTAAATTGAGACCTTTTACTTTCACAAATAATGCTTCTATTGTAAAATGTAACAGATATTCATATTCTATATTATTTCTATTCTAGAGAAATTTATTTAGCATAAAGAGATAAGAAGCTTGTAGGAAGCCATCGAAGGGGATAAGTTTGAAGTAATCCTGCACATGAATTTCTCTCTTTGCGAATAACTTTCTTCAGTTGTACTTCCCAGACAGGAATTGATATTCGGAAGTACGTAAAGCCATGGGTGAAAATTGCTTGGAAGACGCTCAAGTCTTTCAGCGAACAGTTCGACGTCACATTACCGTATTACAGTATAAGAAAGCTGTGGAATCCAGCTCAAGTATCTAGTAAGAGTCGAGGATTTCCCTCGACAAGTGGATAGCACACGTAGGTAAATAGGAGAATATATTCATGTAAGTATATAAGACTTTTCGCCGAAGCTCGCTGTGCGATTCAACCAATTCGAAACAAACCTTTAGGTATTGAGATAGTGAAACGTAATTCGAACACATTCACGAATTCAAGCCGGATTTTTTACTCATTTCACTCAACGCTTTTTCAATACTCTAAATGCTACAGTCTCTCTTGTTAAAGTTTATCATTCAGAAAAACTCGTCAACTGTTTTCTGACAGTTAAACTAAGAGAAAGAAAAGAAGAATATGAAAGGAAATTATAAAATTTAGGATGCTTTGATTGAAGGAAGATTTAGGCAAAGTGGACGAATTTTGTATTCTGCTTATCCCGCCTAGATGTCAAAATATGAGCAAGAGAGATGTTTTCAAACCTTCCTTCTGAGTTTCGCAAGTCTAGAATATTTATCACAAATATGAAAAAGCATAAAGTCACCGAATGAATAATTCTCTCAGTTCTGCTCTTGCAATTCAGTCCATGACACATTCATTGCTGAGAAGTATCTTCTTACTTCAGCACTGTGTGAGTTCAATATTTCAATGTCTTCAAAGTTTCAATATATTTATGACATAAAAATGAAGTTTCAATCAAGATGAAGTTTGTTATTTACAAGTATGCTTTCTGCTTCTCTTAAAGTAAATGTAGGCCAAACAACCACTCAACATAGCGAAATGAGAAGAAACAAAATTGTTTTAATACCTATAAGTACCTTGATTTTCACAATTCCCTCTTCAATACGAGGATTTAGTATACGAACAAAATACTTACCTATTTTCCATAACCCTAATAGCACATTCTGTTCCTGGGACGTTCCTGGAACGTTCAGATGTTCCAGGAACGTTCCAGGAACGTCCAGGAACGTCCCAGGAACAGAATGTGCTATTAGGGAAGTTTTCGAAATGTACAGCAAAATTAAGAGGAAAATATTATTTGTAAACTAATCTATAAACGTCTTTGTTCTTAAAATTAATTTTATAAATCTTTTTAAAATTTACTTACCTATTTTTCTCGAAAGTCTCTAAAACTGTAATGTCCAATGAGGGGTTCTCGAGCTTCTCCTTTCCTCCTGTTTTTCCCTTCTCCGAACGTTGCACCGAGAATTATTTATCTTCTCGCTTCGCCACTGGCGAATAGCACGGGGCTCGAGCGTCCTTCGTAGCCGCTCGGCTTTGTCCGCCCGACAGTCAAGAATACTCGACCCATCAAAGGTGGTAAGAGAGGGGATCTAATAAAACACACATAATTTATAATATAAAAAACAGTCTCTCTACAACTAAAATATTCGTAAAAGGATAACACATAATGGAAGAAGGATAAAAAAAATATCATATGCACATTGACCAAAATAAAATAAAGGTAGGAAAAAATAGCATATAAACGAAGTTATTAAAATTGTTCAATTTCCATTTAATTCAACACTGAATAAATGTCTGAAAAAGAACAGGAATTATTTCTTTTATTTTGCGTAAAGCTCTGATGTGGTCGTAATAAAATGTGTGCAATGGACAGTGTGCGTCAAGCTCGCTTAACTTCCGGTTGACCGCGACGTGGCGGAAACAGTCTCGCAAACGCAGATTTTCCAACACGAAACCGCCACCTACTATAATGGTAGGTACCTCGAATATGAATAGCAAGCAAATTGTGATGTTTCGTGGCAACCGGAATGGATGTGTTGATTTGTAATGCACCTCGCGATGTGACGTTAACATACCGAGATACGTGAAGGACAAAATAACGAAAAAAGAAAAGGAAAATGAAAACAGTTATCGCACTTTCATGAACAGATGGATTATTCTCACTCCACTCAACTCACCAGAATGCACTACCTGTTGATAACATCGTTTGAACAACGAAAAGCCACTATAATTATCAGATTTTTCACTTACTTCAAAATGACATCTCTGAATTACTGACTGTTGATACGATAGATTTCTAAATTACCGATTGTGTTTGTATTGGCGGTAGTTTGAAAGTAAAGTATTTTATTCTTATTTCGATTTAAATAACAATTGTCTTAAATAGCACTTTTGATTAAAGTACTCGAATATTGCAATGAAAGAATTTCGGATTAAATTGACTGACGTTGGAGATCTGTGTTGGAGTTACGAATGCGGCGTCGTAGAAAATTTGATTTGGTCCGTGTCGAATAAAGTTTGCAGAATAGTTGACGAGATTAAGACACTGAGGGAAAGGACGCTCTCGTCGCTTTGCTATGCAACATTAAACTAAGAAAAAAAGGAAAGAACAAATCTTTTCCAGAGTAACCGGAAATTTAATTCCTCTCGCCATTTTAAGATTCTAGCCAGCCTGAGAATTTGCAAACTAATTGGAAAAGCCTCCGTGTGAAAGAAGCGGAGGAATCTTTGGTGTTCACTATTAAATTATGTTTTAACTATTTTTTTATTCAAGGACATGACGATATATCTTTTATAGTGCTCCGAAAATATATAATTATATATTTAGCAGAGTTATGCATAACTCCGTTACATAAATTTTACATTGCTATTATGTAACAGTGTGATAGAGCTGTTATAGAGCTAATTCATCACGCAGTGTGACATTTTGCGTCACAGGTGACTCACCTGTAGATCACCTGCTTTATAAGGTGTTACAATCTGTTACATAACAGTTATAAAGCTGTTATATAACCGTATTTGATGGGAATATGAACTTTGTGTGAATAACTTGTATAAAATATTAATGAATGTATAACTTACGAGTATAAGAGTCTAGTAAAATTGAACTCTGTAATCATGACGATGGTGGTAAATTAATCCAAGCGAAATAATATCGTAATATGAATTTCAAATAATCTGATATCTATATTAATGTTTCGTATTGAGGATATAATTGGATTGATAAATTCTATTAAATATTGTAAGTAAAATCGATGGTTCTCGATTCACATTGCAGTTAGGTATATAAAAATAATTATTTTTATTCAATACTTCCTCTTCATCGATTCTCTTCAATTTTATTTTAAAAGTATTGCTTCTATTGTCAAAAGTTGAAACAAAATGGACTAATTGAGATTACTGGAGTCTTTCTTCCGCAAACTGCATTCATGAAAAGTTTCTGGACGGCCCGCAGCGTTAGCTGGACAGTGGACAGTTTTTATTCTCTTCAGTTAACAAAGAATCCACATTGTTCAAAGCGGAAATCTTTAAATCCCAATGATCCTATCTAGCAAAGATTCTACACAGTCGATGGAAAATTTAAGGTAGAGAGAAACTTTGAAATTCCGTAAAGAACTCTTTGTTTGGAGACGTAAAAGTTTCTTCAAATATTATGTACACTTTGAAATCTAGAGATGTACCAAGAGTTATCCGTTAGACTTTTATGATTGAATCTTTGTGAATTGGATTTTAATAGCACTTAGTCTGCGGATTCTCCATTGAGACACATATTTTAACTGAGAGATTTCGGAGGAGCAATAGTATGTTAGCCCTCTTGTCAATGAATTTATTTTGGCTCCATTCCCAGTCGTCCTTTGCTCACTCTTTCTCGAGAGAGAGATAGAGATAGAGTTGGTCGTTATTACTCTTAGGTGCCCTCCCCATTTTCCTCATTTCTTCCTCCCACATTGCTACCCTGAACCTTCCCCACCCTCATATTTCCCAAGTCGCCCGTAGGCTTTCGACGACACCGTAGACATGAATGATTTTAATCTAGACGGAAAATGTACCATTTTTTTCTTTCCTACTCTTGTCACTCGACTCTTGCTCGCGGTGCATGCGAACTCTCCTCCAGGACTTCGAAAAATAGAAAGCACTCTCAGCGAGCTTGCATTTCAAGTGCGAGTGAAAAGAAAAACTGACGGAACAATTTCCTACGAATATCTGAGTTCAAGAGTTGCAGGGAGAACACATTTTTTTAAAATGAAGTATGTGGAGTTTTACCTGTCGTTGGAAATTGATTAAGAGGTTGGCGATATTGGATCATTCTAAGTCGATCAAAAAAAAAATGTGGTATTTTACATCTTCCTAAAAAATTTCCTTGAAAGTGTATTAAAATTTATGGAAAATATTCTGTCCCTTTTTCTGCAGAATTTCCACATTTTTTTTTTGATTCGTTTTTTTTATATGGGTTTTTATATTCTTGAAACTAAATGAGGATGAAGGATGAGGTGACGAGCGTGAGAGGATATACGGGTAAAATGTCACGAGTGAGAAATTTTAGTGGGGCGGGGGAAGATAAAAGAAAAAAAGAAAAAAAAAACAAAAAAAAAACAAAAGAAACAAAAGATGCTACATGGGAGGACTGAAAGGGGATCGAAAGAGGTAAAGAAAAGAGAAAGAAGCAAAGAAGGTAGAGGAAAATTCGGATTTCCGGCGGAAACAAGGGTCGCACATTACATATAGAACTCCATCACCGAGGATTATTTCCTTCTCTAAGCCGGATTAAAAATTACTCGCGGATTATGGAACGTGAGAGAAGCTTGCCGGTTCTACAGAAATGGATAGGCGCCTCACATTTCAGAATTTGTGGCACTACATACCGTGAATGACTATTATCAAATTTTTCTATTAAAAATTTTAAAAGAAGTTTCAGGATGTGATGTTATTCATCTCATTTTACTTTAAATTCAAACGCAATGTGAATGTATACTAAGAACGCCCATCCAGCACGCCCATTGGTTATTTCTAAAAAGAAAACATATACTACTACTATACCCTTTTTAGGAATTAGTAGACGAACATATTTTTTACCTACTTTTAGGTGTTACTATTAATAGTCACGCCTACTAACCAAGACCATTATCTTCTCTTAAAAGACACGCCTACTGACCACGCCCATTGAAAATTCCTTATAGGAAAGCCCAATAACCACGCCCACTGGTCTTTATAAAAAAATTATGCTTACTAATCTTACCCATATATTCCTAAAAGTCAGAACTACGAACTACTTACCTATTTTTCCATGAATCTTTGAAGTGTACAGCAAAATGAAGAGGAAAAGTCTCTAAAACATATAGCGAAATGAAGAGGAAGAAACTTATTATTCCTTAAAAACCACGTCTACTAGCAACGCCCATTAGCCACTCCTAGTAGCCACGCCTATTATTCACGCCCATTGAATATTCTGTAAAGTCATGGTCACTAACCACACCTGCTAAAAATAGTTAGTATAAAAAATATTAATTATACTCTCAACTCAAACAAAAAGTGAATTCTTAAATTTAAATGTAATTCGGGGTCATTCAATGCCTAATTCAATGGCCGTCGTATGCAGCGACCGTTGGCCGCGATTTGCGGAAAATTCTCTTCTAACCTCAAAGACAAAGTGCGAGGTAGACTTTCCTACTTTGTGCTAAGCTGCGCCAGCTCGAGCTAATTTTACTCGCTGGAATGCTTAGCCATAAATTAGTTCGCGTTACTCCTCTTAACGAGCATATGGGTAGCACTCCAACGGCATTAAGAAGAAGTGGCGGTGAATAATGGCATAAATTGGAGAGCGTAAGAATAAATCATTCAGCCTAGTGCAGTCTGAAGAGCTGATCGATTAATAATTAAGAAGTACATTTTTACCCTCGATTTTAATTCATAAGCCGATAGATTTTAAACTTTTCAAAATGAAAGGAGTCGACGATCACACAGCACTCATGAATAAATTAATTATAAACTTCTTGTCAATAAATGTCAGAGTGACATTTTCTTATAACGAAATCAATTTTTAATAAGGAATGCTTTCAGGGCCGTAGCTAGACTTGAATTTAAGGTAGGGCAGCAGTGTTTACAGGTAGGGCGGAAGTAAAAATTTTACTTAATATATAGTATATAAATAAAGATATAGTTACATACCGTAGTTAATTCGGAATTGTTTAGGTCGCCACGCTTAGCATATCCCGAGAAAAGAAAATTGTATTAAATTATAAAATAAATTATTTTTCGGGATATTGTCTTATTTGATTGTGTATTTTAAGGTAGGGCATTGGTATTTTAAGGTAGGGCATTGCCCCACAATGCCCCCCCCTAGCTACGGCCATGAATGCTTTTAGTCATTATAAATGTTATGAGTTTGTAAGTTGTGAAAAATTAATGCGAGAATTTAACAATAACTAGAATATTGGTAAAGTGACAGCTACAGAAGATTAATCAAAATTAATTATTTCCATGGAACTAACATTATGGAAGTATTTATAATAAATGTTTTGCATATTTAACAAGCAAAATCAATTAACAATTCCGCAGTCAATTACAACTATTCTCTTGATTCCCAACGAAATAAAAAAAATAATTTAAATTTTTTATTTCAGTTCATTTTCTTTTTCGGCTTTTGCATTCCCCAGCGTTATTTTATTTAACGTCTGCCAGCGTGATCGATCGAATTATTCAAATTCCATCTTCAATGTGCGGAGACACTCGCTTTTCGAATGGACGCCCGCAGAAAAAAATTTACATATTTTTATTTGCATGTCACCCGTTTGTTTTCTTTTTCTTATTTTTACAATTTTTATTTTTACTATTTATCTCAAAAATTAAAGTTGGCGAGACAAATTTAATATCAACGAATTTCAAAGAGTAAATTGAAAAAGCTCTTCTTGTTGAAAGTTTTTTGAAATGCTTTTAAACTTGGTTCCGTCTTTCTCCAATCTAATTTATTCTTCATTGAAAATCACCGTAGTTTAATCAAAATCGGATGTAGTCATCGACATTGAATGCACGAGATGCCAAAAAATTGGTGAATCTATTGAGATCCGCATGACATAATTAAAATGAATTCGGTATAATATGGAACATTCATTGATATTCAAACTCTAACTCAACTTCTATGAAGTTCAATTTAAAATCTAATTTAAACTCTCTAACTTTAACTCTTTTGATAAAAATAATGAAACACAGTTTTCTGATCCATTCAGCTTTCACAGTATCAGTTACAGCTTTCATTTAATTCATTAAATAACAATTTACCTAAAAGCGAGGACATTCTATCTCATGGATTGAAAATCACCGTTCTTCTCTGCATTCGTGCCCTCAGGTTCTGATCTGAAAATTCCAGGATTAAAAAAAAAATTCAGCTTTTCCCTCTGAACACGTTTTTACATTCGGCCATCACGGCTCGGAACTTTGAGTACGAGATATTTCAATTTGGCTGGTGGTTTCCCCAGAGAATTATTTGGTGGTGATTAAAACCACTGAATTATGAAAAATTAATGTTCTGTTTGTGGGTTTGTATTCCTACTACACACAAGAGGTAATTTTCATGATAACCGTGACGGTAATGAGCGACGAACTGGTCTTCCGTCAAATCGACCAAATAATATTCCTATTTAAGCTGGAGTTACTATTACTACGCTTGACATGTAGACATTTGTAGAGTTGACCTATTTGCAGTTCGATCATTTTGTGAGGAAGCATTTAACAAATACAAATATGCGGAGTTATGTTCGGTTCAATGGGAATTATAGTCCTAAAGAACATAAGGCTTTAAAACACCACACTCCCTTACCGAATATTGTAACCACGCCTATTTTATAGATAACCACGCCTTCTAAACACACCTACTAGCGACGACAATAAAAACCATAACCTACTAACCACTCACATTGTTAATTTATCAAATAATACGTCCATTTTTCATTATTAAAAGCACACATATTATAAATTCCAATTATTCGCCTCTAACAGCTATATCCACTAGCCACGCCCACAAACCACTAAAAATAGCCACATATACTAACCACGCCCTTTATTCCCTATTAAGAGACACTCCTACTGACCACGCCCATTGAAAATGCCTTATGGAAAAGCCCAATAAGCACGCCCACTGTTATTTACAGAAAATCATGAGAGATTTGTTATTACATAAATAAAATGTAAGTAACTTTAAAAAGTGAACTAGATAAAATACTCTGAGTGGGTTAAATTTTATTTGTTCGAAGCCAGATATAATAAACGATATAATACGTACTAACTTATTCACTCTGAAACACACGTTTTCCTCTGTTTAATTTTTCTCTCGATTTATAAATTTCCGCAATCTCCAGGGGTTTATACATCCATACAGATTCGTTTTTCACGATTAGTGTGGTATTAAAAATTGCTCTAGCAAATTGCAAGCCATCGATTACATACGAGAATATCTCACACGTCGCTGGTACATAGGAGCAGATCGTTGATGGATGCTGAGTAATGGAAAGTCAATTTCTCTTCGAGTAGCGACAACGTCAGAACAATTGATTCACCTCATTCAACTTAACGATATAAAACGAAAAGTGTATTGACAACTAAAACTATTTTCGAAACAAAAAACAAACTATCGAAGCACTCATAGGAAAATATCAATTCTAAAAGCCGCCCTGATAATAGAAATATTTGTAATGTGTTTATCCTTTAGATATTTTTCATCCCGATAGTTTTCATTCACATATTTTTCATCTAAACATTTCTCAACGGGATATTTATCACGCGGTTATTTTTTTACCGATTTAATATTTTTCGCTCGAATTGCATATCGGATGATTCAACCAACCCTCGGATTTTATGCACTCGATGTTTTTCTCTTCATCCTGAATCGAAAATGGGACAACATGACAAGTTTCGTAGAAACGAGTTTCGACTCGAAACGGTTGTACGTATATCACTTTCTGCATCGACATGAAAATTGGGAAACCGCTTCACGCATTCGAAAATGGCGAACGTCGTTAAAACTACGAGGCAGGTAGAGTCCGGTTCTATCCTATCGTCCCTTGACGAAATGCCTCGTAAAAGTCGTATATATGCTGGAATCGAGAAACAAATCGTTTATCATAAAGAATCGAGTAGTATTCAGTAGTAAATAACGTCATTCACTTCAGATCGCGGTTCCTAAAAAAGTCACGCCTAATAAACACGCCCATTATCCATTACTGAAAACTATGCCTACTTATAAAGCTTTCTAACCACATCTTCTAAACACGCACTAACACACCTTCTAAAAAGCTACGCCTTTTAACAATATTCATCAAGCATACAAAAAAGCCAGACCTACTCACCACGCCTACTCACCACGCCTACTCACCACGCCTATTGACCACGCCTACTGGCCACGCCTAATAACCTCCTCTATATACCATTTCGTAAAGCCACATTTACTAACCACAACCAATAGTTATTCTTAAAGAAAAGTCATACCTACTGGTCATGCCCACTGACCACGCCCATGGTAATTTCTAATAATTATGCTTACCAACAACAACTAATCACGCTTACTAATTACGCTTACCAACAATGTCTTCAAACAACACGTAGTAACTTCATATATTTACCATCTCTAATAATTTCGCCTACTGACTAAACCCACTAACCAGACTTCTGTGGAGGATTTTTAATATAAATCACAATAACAAATTAACACTAACAGCAAACTTGATCAATGGGCAATTGCCATGTCTTTTTTGATTGTCCAATTTGCGGATTGCGCTATGGGTGTGTCAAGAGGGCGTATTCAATATAAGTACCGATATTTTCAAAAATTTTACACCATATATTAGTAAGCATATCCTTCCTAATGTATTAACTTATATTTTCTAAACTAATACATCTTAAGCTCTGGCAAAATTCCGCTTGAAATAGTAATTGAAAATTTAGTCCTGATCAATCATTCATCATGTTTGGATGGATTTAAACCAAACAAGGAGCTTTGTGGTAAAATGGTTGCGTCGCTGACTATTGTGGGTACACAAATTTATATAAAGCAGATGCTTATGTGTGTGGATCAGCACGTTCAATCGTAGATTATATAACTATAGAGAATTCAATAGTATTTCCTACATCAGCACATACGTCAGCATGCTACTGTTGTACGTTACGTTACGTTTACGTCGCAGTGCTTCTGTGGTTGGGTTGATGTCGGCCTATCCTCTCGCTAGTCCGGGTTAGCGAGGCGAACAATGGCTTTCGCGTTATTCCCGCTGTCCAAAGCTCATGACAGCTTACATCAGGCGTATTACACGCCACTCCATTTTAGTCACATTCAACGTTTAGTTTCATGCTAATTATTGTGAGTAAATCTGCAGCACAGTCTTTAATTCCGTTCATATTTTAGTATCATTTCTTCAATATCCTATGAGCAAAGTCAGTTTAAATCAGGCAATCATCATTCATTTCAACAACGATCGATTATATTCAGTGGAGAGTTTTTAGGATCACTGGAGTTGATTTTAGAGGTGAAAGATTGTCATGCCAGGACGATTAATCAGTTCTAACAAGTCTCGTATTAGTATGGATCAAGCGGTTGGAGAAATAAACTGCTGTCGGCGATTCAGCAAGGCAGCAGAGCATGCGGAAAAAAAAGTAATTGGCTCGTGTTCTAAGGATTGAATTTTGCTCAACTATTGGTACACAATTCCAATTAAAGATCCAATTTTTCAGGAGATTAAAAATAGCTGTTGTTTTTAGGAAGAACGTGACATATTTTCATTCGCACTAAAGAACCGCCAAACTAATTTCCTGTCACTAGTTAACACGGCAATTTCACCCCTTCATCCAACAATTTTAATCTTCTGCGTCGGACAATGCAGAAAAATATTTAATAATCGCCAAGTTAATCAAGTCACAGGAGCTCGAGCATCAGATTAATTATGCGGAATAAAATTCCCACCTACTTCAGGGCTGAAAAAGTTGAAGTGCAAATAATCGAGAGTTAGAGCAATCAGAGGAAACTTTGTGATTAACGAAACTTCATCCCTCCAGTCGATGAGTTAGATGAAAGGGGAGTTGCTTTTTAAACTAAAAGCTTTCCAAATTGCCAATTAAGGATATCGTTCCGGCGAAGTCTTGACCACCGTCATATCCGGTGGGTTAAAAGTTTTTGGTGGTAAATTTCGAGGAAACTAGCTGACAAAAAAAAATGCAAAAATAATAATAATTAAGCGACTGGGGACCGTTCAGCGTAACTAATGGCCACTTCGTCATGGTAGAAATCCACCTCTCGCCAGGGGACCGCTCTACATATCATGAGAGTTTCATTAAATCGAGCGACTAACTGCTGCGTGACCGAGTTTTTAAATTCAGTTTCGCCAGGGTTGCCTTACTACGTCCACCGACCCCATCATCCCCCAACCACTAAACCTCATCCACTTTCGACGAGACGAAAGATAACAGCTACGGGAAAAGCTGCCGGGACTCTATCTCTTTTCTTTTTTTTCCCCCTGGCACGTTTTCCAACGCGGAAAAAAGATAACAGCCACTGCACATTTTGGACTCTGTAAACATAGTCTGGGATTACAAAAGAACTGTTGCGAATGTCAAAGAACCTGGATTTTAGGATGGAAAGGAATAAAATGTGTTCTACACATTTTTTTCAGGCTAATTCCCTAGGAAAATTTGTGTGTTAGACCTCAGAAAATTAAAAATTTGTTTTTTTAATGAAATTGTATCAAATTCGTTAACGGAGATAATTTTTAGGAACATTTTTTAAAAATATGATTCATTGTAAAGATGCGGAAATTAATACAATATTACTTTTTCTACAGATAAACTTTCTTCCATCTGTCGTTAGTAGGCG
>CAJFCP010000647.1:29513-43282 GCA_904066005.1 Synergus itoensis | reverse complement strand
GACGATGCGAAACTTTCCTATCATAAAACAGGTATATGATGCATATAAGAACCGTTTTCACCGCATAGGTTCAGTTTCGCCGGCCCTTTATTCACGCTATCTCTTTTACGATCCAGCGTCTTATCGTCCTATCCGTATAGAGTTATACCAAACATCCTTACTGCAGCATCAAATTATAATGGATATGAGATGCTTTCTAAACCCTAGCGAACGATCAGAGCGTAAAAGTGCGTATTGTGCGTCAAGAATTTATAATCCCACTTAAAGTTGTCGACGCTTGCGAATTCCTGAAGCCCAGCTTAATAAGCCATCATTTTATGAAATTATTGAGAATATTATTGATATTATTAAAGATTAAGTTATGAAAAAATCCGCCACCCTCTGCCAAAATTGGCTAATGTCTGACTTAAAATGACACGTACTACTTGAAATCCACTTACGCCCGACTTATAACATTGTTTATCCCTTGACACCTGTTGAGGCTGACTTAGAACTACCTATACTACTGGATAACCGCATATGACTGACTTAAACTGATTTCTACTACTTGTCATCTGTCAAGACTGACTTAAAACGACTCGTACAAATTGACAGCCCTCCTAAATGACGATTTTTTTTTAGTGTGTAGACAATCTTTTAAAGATACTCGGAAGACAAGCTTTAAAACCCTTACGACTGACTATAAAGTGCGTATACTACTTGACATCCAGTAACGTTCAACATAAAACTCCTTATATTATTTACAACTAATTATACCTGACTTAAGAGTTTGCTACCACTTGAAAATCCTTATGGCTCATCAAAAATATCTTATAATACTTGACACAGCTTGCGTCCGACTTAAAGCTGTTTTACTACTTATTATCTCTCATGGTCGGCTTTAAATGGTTCGTACTACTTGAAACTACTTCTGTCTGTCCTAAATTGATTCATAGAACATGACACCCCTTTTGGCTGACGATAAACTGTTTACACTACTTGACACCCACTTATAGATCACTTAAACCTAATTATACTACTTAATCTGACTTAAAAGTCATTGTACTACTTGAAAATCATCCCGGCTGACTCAAAATTTCCTATACTACTTGATACATCTTAGGCCCGATTAAATATAGTTTTCACTACTTGAAACATGTCAATTTTGGAAATAGACACTAATTATTTTCCACGTTGAAATTGGATAATACGAGCTTATTAACTTTAAGTGGTAGAAACTCGTAACAGCCACAACTTCACTGATCTCGACCAGTTTTACGCAAATTGAAATTTAAACGCACTCGTACAGGACGTTGCCAAGAAATTTGTTCGTCGAAGCGTGTTTTCATTGTCGCGCTAGTAATTGCACAGTAATTACGGCGAATGGCTCAGAAACTTCAGCTTCAATCTGCCATTAATTCAGATCCGAAGCGATAGGCAAGTAATTGTTCCTTTGATCCATCGTCACTTCGCTTCTTTGAAAAGAACCTTCGTCCAATCACTCCGTTGTTTTGCTCGTTACAAAGGAAACTCTATTGCTCAACAAAATTAATTAGAATAAGGAAATACAAGAAAAAGTAGAATATCTCAGACACTGTCAACTTCAATTTTATTGAGTAGCACAACTCGACAGAATTTTTCGATTGCGATTTAAATGTTGGTTCCAGCGAAGCAAAAATTCATTCATTTGCCTCCAAAGAACGATATTTAATTGCAATTTTATCCTGTAATTCGTCAAAAGTGTTCTGCGCAGCGAAATATTGCGCAGAACCATGCTGCACATGTCAAGCATGCGCAATAAAATTCCGTGTTATCTGCGCCTGCGCAGAAGTAATATTCTACATCCATAGCTGCGCAGTAAACTAATATGACATTTTATTGTATTAAAATAAAGTAATATGATATTTCCAGCTGCGCAATAAGTTAATGTGATATTTGATAAATATGGAGGATTGTTTTGAGATAGACACGACTATTATAAATTAGAATAGGATATTTTTGTAACTCGTATATTTTGGAAAAAAACTTTTTATCATTGATATTGAGCCCTGATCCGGGTAAATGAGTTCAACATGCTGGTTCGTGTCGATAAGCTGTTCGTTCTCTTTCTATTTCCCACACACTCGATTGAACGCGTGAAAGCTATCCTGCCTTTTCTCCTTGTCACCACCACCCTCACCCACCCTCTTTCCTATCGGCTATCGAATCAGGTACTTTAAATGCAATCGAATCGAACGCCGGCTGCGTCAAATATTCGTCACATAGCTCGGACGTTCAAATTACCAACACAGGAATAATATCGTCGAATCGATCGAATATCCATTACTGGAGACCGACCAATCGGATCTGACTCGATGATAATTCAGCCGATGCTTGCGATACAAAATTCGTGTAATTCCAATCAGTTATTTTTGTTATATTGTAACTAATTGCAATGTAATTTTCCCAATGTAAATTGCAAGGTAAATTCCAAGGTATTCTGTTAGTCCTAAGTATTTTCTTCTTTCAGAAGGATATTTAGCACTGAAAATATTTTGCTATAAAAAAAGGAATTCCAACTCACGTAAAAATTGCAGACAAAACTAAGCTTTAGGAAGCTGGAGTTTCAGTTAAGAATTTTCAATTCCCCCATTATCTTTTTTCTGCAACGGAGAGTATTTTTAGGAACTTTTTTTAAAAATGATCCATTTCTTGTGACCAATGTTGTTAGTGGGCGTGGCTAGTAGGTGTGGCGTTTAAGAATGTCTATTGAGCGTTGTTAATAGGCGTGACACTTTTTGTCCCATTGTAATTAGTGGGCGTAGCAAGTAGGCGTGGCTAGTATGTATATCTTTTAGGAATGAATTATGGGCGTAGCCAGTAGATATGACTTTATAAACGGTCATAGAGGATGTTAGTAGGCATGTTTAGTAGGAATTGGTTTTAGGAACGGGCAACGGGCGTGGTAAGTAGGCGTAGGTAGTATGTACAAAATTTCTTTAAGAATTTATAATGGGCGTGGTTAGTATGTGAGACTTTTATAAATTGTTAATAGACGAAGTGATTAGGCATTTTGAGTAGGCGTATCAAAAAAATATCAATAGGTGTGGTTAGAGGGCTCGACTAGTAGATCTAGTTTTTCTGGAGTGGCTGGTGGGTGTTCTTAATAGGCGTGGCTTTTTAGAAATGGCCAATAGACGAAGTTAGTGCGCGCAGTTAGAAGGATTGTTGTTAGGATTGGACAATGGGCATGGCTAGTGGGCGTGGCTAGTAGGTGTGACTTTTTTTGAATGCCTGATAGACATTGTTAATAGATGTAGCTTTTTATAAATAATCAAAAATAGAGGTAAATAAGCGTCGTTAGTAGAAATTTCTTTTAGGAATAGAAAATGGGCCTGGTTAGGAGGCGTGGTTAGTAGATGTGACTTTTTAAAGAGTACTAATAGTATTAACGTTATAAATTTTTTCGCTGTATATGCTAATTACAATGTACTTTTCCCAAAGTAAATTGCAAGGTAAATTGCAAGGCACTTTGTTATCTGTAACGATTTCCTTTCTTTAGGAGGATATTCAACACTGAAAAAGTTTTTCTACAAATGTAAAAAGGAATTTCAACTCTTGTGAAAATTGTAGGGAAAACTACATTTTATGAAGCTAGAGTCCCAGTCGAGAATTTCCAATCCCCCCCCCCCCCATTTTCATCTCTATCCATGTGCTTACGGAGTTGGCATTTTCTCGACGATTAACCTCCTTGGTACGGTGACCTCTGTACAAATTTTCTCTGAAATGTGGGTGGACTATTTTTCTCGCCTAATGCATGCTCGCATTAGCGTCACAGAGTTGCTTTTTACGAGAGAGAAAATTATAATTTCCCATGGAAATTCCGCGTTGAATTTACTGCTGCGTGATATGTCCCGTGTCCCACGGCAAAGTTCCTCTTCGTCTTATTCTCAGACTCATATTTTCTCTTCCCTGTCCTTTACACCAACCCTGCGAGAGCTACTTACATAGACTTAGCCTTTTTTCCCGTATATAACCGCCAGATAACAAAAAAAAAAGTATATCGCGAAACTTATATCGGGTTGGTTGAGGTCGAGCGACCCACATCACACGTAACGTGAATTTATGAGAGTGGTTTTTATGTGTAAATTTCGGCGTGAGCTATCTCATCGATTACACTGATCAACAAAATATGACCTATGTGGGGTTGGAATGAGATATATCATTTCCATGGTAGTTTTCTGTGCTGAATCCAAATCTAACATGCATTTTTTTCCAGGTTCTCAAGTTTTTGAGATTTTTTGAGTGACAAATTTTTTCCGAAAATCACAAATCGTGTCATAAAAGGGTGAAACAATTTTTTTCACACAAAACAAGACATCATTTCGATGCGTTTTTTAACGCAGAATCCATTGGTTCTTTTGTTTTTCCGATATCTTATATAGTTTCTGAGATAATTTAAAAAAAAAACTAGAAAAAAACACGATAAAAATGGTTTTACAAAAACCTTATATTTAACTGAATAAATTTTATTTTTGAGTCACTGTAGTTTCATTCTCTTCGTTTTTTAATGCAGAAATGACTTTTTTCGTATCTGCTGAAAAATATTCAAGTTATTATGAAAAATTTTGGACTAAAAATGGCTTTTTGGTTCACTTGTTTTGGGGGGTTCAAAGATAAAGTGATGGAAAGTGGGGATAAGGTTTTAAATAGATTTATGCGGTAAATGGCTGTAAAAAAATTGAGTGGGTTTAAGAAGAATCGATTTTTGGAGGGTTAATAGGGGTGAAGGGCAAGGGAGTAGATCGGTTTAAAAGAATTTATGATGTAATAAATTTAGATGTAAATGTGTGGTAAATGAAAGGTGTTATAATTAAAGATGCTGAAATTAAATTTAGGGGTAAAGGTAGAGGTAAAATTAGTGATGGGACATCAAATGGAAAATATCGATGTTTCAAACATCGATACATCGAAAAGATAACATCGATATCGTAAAGAAATATCGATTATCATTATTGCGATAATCGCGCATGCGCAGGTGCATCTGATTGGTTGTTATTTGGCGCGAAGTTTAAAATGCTATAAACGCAGAGTTTAGGGGTAGAAGGTGGGGGAAAAATGTGTGGGTAAACGGTAGGAGTATAATTGAGTTTATAAGGTGCGTGGGCGAGGGAGAGAGAGAGAGAGAATTATCAAGGAGAAATATATTAATTTAAAGAACCTAAATTTTAATTAAACCCTAAGACTTGATCTTTAAAGCTTCAGACTTAAGAGAACTTATTGTTTCTCGAAGTGAACAAAGTCTCCCCTTAGAACCCTTTTCCTGAAATCCAGTTTTGCGAGAAAGTACTATAATTCTTGTGGAATTACCTGGAATGTCGTGTAGGATAATTGGGCATACTTGCAAGGGTGAGGGTTCGTAAAAGAGTATGTTGCGTGACCCCACTTAAAAACCGGATTACAAACGGATAATTTTCAGCCAATTATTGTTCATTTTTGCTGTTTTTCTCTACTTTTATGTTTCTTTTACTCGATGAAAACGATGCATAATTATAGTAAGACGTTATTAATTTAGCATACTTTCAGTGCTGAAATGATTTTAAATAAATAAAAGAGCGTCTAGAGAAGATTGAAACGGAAATATTACACGCGTACGTCCGCGAAATTTAATTGTGTACTTTTACCCGCACGTTTCTTTGAATGGGAAAAAACAATATCACGAGTTCTGGAAAATAGTAGTCAGTGAACGCATGTCATACTTTTTCCTTAGTTATTAGGATAATAACAATCTTTTTCCAAACTTGGATAACAGAAAACAATTTAAAATTCCAACAATTTCGATTAAAATCCAATGAATTTGAGATTGGGGGAGCTCAGTGTCATGTGACAGGAAATTGGACGTGTCTTTGAAAAAAGGGGATGATTGTAGAAGAAAATCCGTCTCCTAGTGCACGTGTCGATAGTCCGGGTGGGAGTGAGTTCGATTCAATTAAACTTGGCCCGAGCTACGTCGACATAATTTAACTTAGTCTTGTGCGAATTTAGCTCCTCGCAAATAGCGTCGCTGAACAGTAGATTAGTCCCGACGATTTGAATACTTAAACTCTCATAAAACAGTTGTCCTATCGAATTTTAGGGAGATTGTCAAATATTTATTAAAGTTCTTGGAAATTGCTTCTGAATGATTTAAAAACATTTTTTTTTTAATGAAATATTAATCATACAAAAAATCTTCTAGCGCAATATATCGAGAAAGCAAGCCTATCTCGTTAATCCAGGTCAAATCTTTTCCTCTTCAAGCTTCGGATATTTTCACCCTCAAATCCTGCGAAGACTGATTTTTAGGAGTAGATTGGACAAAAAAGTTAGCCACCCTCGTCGAAGCCGATAGATTCTTGATGCGCTTTTGGGATAGCGTTTTTGTACGACTGGACCGAAATTTCAGGTCGAGACCATCCACGCGAAAGAGATACGAGAAGAACTTGATCGTTTAGGGTCGGAATGAACTTAATTCGTTTCTTTCTTTCAGATTTTATGGCCTTCTTCGAGTTTCCTGAATTGGAAAGCTTTTTCGAAAGACTGAAAATCGCTTTCTTGAAGAGATGATAAAGAAATTGGGGAAACAGTTAATTTCCCTTTAGCAGTGCAACGAGAATGAACAACCTTTTAATCCTTACTTCAATATTGACTAAATATTAGCCAACTCCGAGAGATATTTAGTTGTCCGCATTAGTAATGAATGCATTGCTCACGGGGTGGATTCACATCGAGATGGCAATGGGAAAACACACGTGCTCAAGTGATGCAAACTGTGTGGCATGTTACACGTGTTTAACGCTCAAAATCAGAGAGTGTAATGCTGTTTGCTCGTAGTAAACCATCACGACCCTCTAGCAGCGTTTGGATTCAAATTAATAGCATGCAATGCGCGTACTTTCCTCTGTGTGCATTTCGCATTGGGTATTTATCGTTCCCGTGTATGATCATGTTTCGTAATATTGCGCCTAGTACATTTTACATTTGTAGTTTGATTCGTGCGTGTGCAAAATGAGTATAGCAGCGCCTGGCCACCAACGAACAGCGAATAGCGATGGGAGATTGTGCACCGGCTTCGAAACCCCTCTAAGCTATCTGGCGTGACTTCACCCTTTCGTGATCGTCATTATTTGTAGCAACTTAGGTACGCACACTTCCTTAAAATCGTGGGACATGGATGTAATCTAGATTATCCTGATTGTATACACCCTTATTATGTGTTGACACCATTTGCTCACTTCGCCCAGGATGCCTTCATCTAATCAATGATTCAATCACGCTTAATATTTTGTTTAAAACTATATTATAAAAAGATCTCGCCAAATTTGTTTCTATTCCAGGAATTTTCACTAAGCCACGCCCATTTTTCTTTACTGGCCACGCCCTTTTTATTAGGCTAAGCCCTTTTATTTTTCGGACCCACCCATTTCTATATTTAACCACGCCCATTTTTATCAATTAGCTACGTCATCTTTATTCTTCGGCTCTTTTCATTAAGACACTCCTTTTACTTCCTTTAATATGTCAGTACTTATATAATGCTGCGTCGCTTTTTAGAAATTAACAACGCCCCTTTAGAATTAAATCACACCCATTTTATAAAGGTACATCCCCTTTCCAAATTCTACCACGTCCCTTTTATGAAACTATATTTACCGCGATTAACGTCGATTACATTCCTTTTCGTTTAAGCACTCCCATTTAATTAAGGAACGCCCACTTTTCATAATTGACCACGCCCTATTAATTAAGACACGCCTTTTGTGGTCTAAACACGCCCCTTTACATATTTTATTATGTGAACTTTCTATTTCAAGCCTGGCATGTTATGATCAAGATTTTTATATTTTTCTGTGTATTGAGTGCATTTTATTATTATTTGCAAAAGATATTTCCAAGCAGATCAATACAGAGTTGTATTAGACTATCGGTACATTCTCGAGTAAATCATGTCCATCATCATTAAACCACTTACACACAACACGACACGCATTAATGCAATACAAGCTGTTCTCTGTAACACTAACCCTAGTACTAATGAGTGTAACTTAGTCCTATTCAAGGAATAATTTTGTCAAGATTGCATTGTTCCTTGATGAAGTTTGCCGGCGTTTGTTGTGATGAGATGGTTTCGCTTTGAACTACAACTTCCAGCACTTGTGAGAAATCTCGAAAGCTCTTGAGCAACAAACTTGAACGTTCCAGAATATTAAGATGATTATGTGGCCTCAGATGTTTACTCATCAAGATAATTTCCGAAGCACCTCGACATTTGTAGCATCCTTCAAAAGTTGATCTGTTGTTATAACAGAGGATTCGAGTTTAATGTAATTTAGTTTATTTCAGACTGCCTTTAATGTTACAATTCAAAATAAAGGAGTCGATTCAGTCTACACTATTTTATTATATTTTCATCAACTCCTCTTTACGAAACTATTGCAATCTGGGCCGATTTACATCTTGCTACACTTGACTAATTCCTGACAATTACACGTACACTGCTCGATATCATTTCAAAGAAGAAACTCAGCAAGTTTTGCGTACTTTGAGCGTAACTCGAGTGGAATTCGGGATCTGTGTAGATTCTAGAATTGAGAAAACGAAAAGTTCGTGACTTGGAATGCCATTTAATCGATTCAGCGACCCGTTCTTAACCTGGATAGTTCGCGAGAAGTCGGAAGGTTAGCAACGAGAAAAGGATTCCATGTTAAAAGGGAGGCCAGAAGTTTGACGAACAAATTATGTTATCGCGACGAGGAGCATGCCCTGAACGAAGAAAGTCCTTTTCCACTTCGTTTGGTTGCTTCTAGTCATTGTACAAGATATGAAAAGGAGCACTTAAATTACAGAGGGTCGATTACCTAACATTTCTCACTTCTCATTTCTCGTTTCTCACTTTTCACTTCCCAGTTGGTACATTTTTCATGTAGAAAAGTTAATACCGACGGTGTGACAACCATTGGTTGACTAAACTGTTATATTACTTAAAATGAATTACATCTGACTTAAAAGTTGATATACTACTGAAGAATCATCATAACTGGCTTACAAACCCCTATACTAATTGAAGAAACTCGAGTCTGAATGAAAACAGTTTTAACTCCTTGATATATGTGACGGCAGGTGCAAAATAACTCATACTACACTCGAATCTCCCAATAACAACGAAATCCAGACCAGACGCTTTCCCAATATCAACGAAATTCCTTTTCTCAAATGGCACGCCAATTGCGCATGCGTTACATTAATTGCGCATGCGTATTGCATATAAAATAATATTTTTAAGCGTTTTAAATTGCGCGCGAATAGCAACCAATCAGATTCCGAGCGCGCAACTCATGCGCAATGTATCCAGTGATATTTGAGGTAACTGCAGGTTGATAATGAGAAAGGAATGCGGTTGATATTGGGAAATTGTTGTTATTGGGAAGGTTGTTATTGGGAGATTCGAGTGTACTTGACAACCCACTTGCATTTCATAAAAACTGCTTATAATACTTAAAAAGGATTTGTCTGACCTAAACTTAGTTATACTACTTGAAAAATTACTTGAACACGCCCCTTTGAAAGAGGCGTGGTCAATGTGATTCCAGCGTTCTGAGAAAAAAGGTTGTATGGTTTAAGAGCTGAATTAAGAGAAATATTACGTAGGGTAAAATCCTTTGATCCAAAAAAGACTTTTTTCTTTCCTCAACACAATTTCAATTATGAATCGTGGAAGGTCGGATGTGGCTTGAGAAGCTCGCGAATTCTGCTAGATTACCTTAAACAAACAAGAGTTCATGCAAGAAAATTTGAGCCGCGGGAGATTTTAACATTTCTCCTCCATTCGTCGACAGCTTTCCATCACAGAAGAGGAAAGGAAGGACGAACTAAAATACAGAGTTGAAAGGAGTAGAACGAGCAGTTACACCACAAGTCAAACACTAGAGTATAAACCTCAAGCTGAGTTTCGCCAACTTTTCTTTCGCCACTATGAGGGAATAAAAGTCGGAGCGATTGAGAAGTAAGAAAGATACTGGCTGATGTTACTTTGGAAAAAGAAATACTACGCAGTGGTAGAAGAAAAAAAAAGAACTTAACGTCTACACATTTAACAGATAAAAAACAATTTTATCAAGTAATCAATATTTTTTCATAGCCGAGCATCTTCTGCTAGTCTTTCCCTTTGTTATTTTAAGAACCCCTGTGTTCCTCCATTTGATTCTACATGGGGTAACTCAAGTACTGGGAACATAAGAGAATAAAGTGCGGGGGGTAGGTGAAGACTTCCTCAACTCCAAGTAATTAACCACTCTCCCTGAACCGTGTTCAGTTTACTCAGCGAAAGTTATGGTCCTGGTTTAATATCGAGGCAAGTCTAAGTTTACGCACCCACGGGTCTTCGGTCAAGAAATAGTGGGAAGGCAATGTCCTGTTCTACATATAAAACAAGCTTCCCTTAGGGTAAATCTCTGAAAATTTCAAGCAAATAGCTCATAAAAATAGAGATAACATCTCAATTTACCTGAAAAGAGTTCATGCCGTCGATGTATTAAATATTGTCTGACTCAAATGTTGTCATACTACTTAAAATGAATGATGCCTGACTTGAAAGTTGCTACACTACTGAAAAAATCCTTGTCTGACTTAAAACTCGTGTACTACTTAAAGCAACTCATGTCTGACTCAAGCAGTTTTTACTACTTTAAATCTGTGACGGCTGGCGAAAAATAAGCCATACTACTTGACATCCCACTTACATCAGACTTAAAACAATTTTTACTACTTGACAGCCACATTGGCTAACGTAAAATTATCTGTACTACTTTAAAATTATGAAACCACGTATCTGACTGAAAAAATGTGTTTACTACTTGACACCTGTTGTGGTTTATATTAAATGACTCGTACTACTTGACACTCCTTATGAATTGTACAAGTAGACACCCCATTGGTTGACTTTAACGTACTTACACTACTTGACACCCACTTTCATCTCGTTTAAAAATGTTTAACACCTTAACACTAATTAAACCTAGTGAAAAGGTATTATACTACTTAAAAATATTCATGGCTGACACCAACTACTTTATACTACTTAAAACAAGCTCTGTCTGACTGATAACAGATTTTACTACCTAAATCAAAAGAATGAAACACTTGAATTTCAAGAAATTCCACATATGTTTTTATTTATCCGCCATAATTATAAATGGCTGAAAAAAACATTGTTTAAGTAGAAAGCCGACAGAAAGCCAGGCACGACGGCGTTCGTATAAAAGCGTAAAGGATATTGCTCGAGAGCCCTTTTTCCGGACTGGATTCTAAAACACTCTTCTGCTATTCAAACGCTCCATTCATAACCTTCGCACCTCTAGATAAGGGTGTTCGGCTTTGATACCGAATTGTCCTTCGCACAAAGGGTGTCCACACAAAGGGGTTGCAATCTCGGTAGTTGTGACACGAAAAGGGGTGCGTTTCTACGAGGGCTACTCCCTTTTATTTTATCCTCGTCAAACACACGGCAAAGTTTCATTGCAGTCCAGCTTTTCCATATTTAATTCTCCTTTTTTTAGCACCCACGATCCGCCAAGAGTGAGAACGAATTAGTGCCAGATCAGGGCCAGGTTTATAAAAAAGGAGCGCAGTTTCGTGATTGAAGTGCGAGTTTCCCGTCAGTTGGTGTGAATAATCTGCAAACTTCTGCGTGACCAGTGAGACGTATTTAAAAGTTTGCTACGCGCTTCATTTCCATGTATGTAGATGTAGATGTAGATCCATGCTGGAAGTAAAGAGATAGAAATCCTATCCCTTTTTATCTCCTTCTATCTCTTGCCTATCCCCTCTATCTTTTTCTATCTCCATTGCAATCCACATTCACGCTTATCTTGTTACATGGGACGTAACTGAGATGCATTCTACCGTACTTCGCGGAAAGTCGGTGAAAATCGGAAAATCCCAATGAGTCAGTGCTCTCAAACGGGGCAGCCTGCGCGCGCATTGTTTTGGCTTACTGCTGGAGAAATTCTTCCATTGGTCCATTTTATTCGATTTTGAATCGCGCGCCAGATTACAGTCAATTGCAGAATTTCTCCAGCAGGAAGCCAACACGTGCTGCGCGCGCAGGCTGCCCCGTTTGAGAGCACTTCAATGAGTAAGTCCCTTGTCGTCTTTAGTCGTCACTGCCACGGAGAGAAAAATCAAGGTTTGAAACCATGGAAATATCCCACGGTTCAAAACCTTGAAAAAATCATAGATTTAAACCATGCATTCATGGTTTTAAAGCATGGAATGTGTTCATGCTCGAAACACACGGCACTCATAGTTTTGAGTAGCATAGGCCAGAACCACGGAATAGCTGATAGTCCAAAGCCAAGAGATTCATGGTTGTAAACTGTGAAACTCTCTTGGGTTCGAGTGTTTAGGCCACGCCCACTCCTTCCCTTGCCACGTGTAAATCATGAGTGGAGCTGCGGCGCATGGAGGGGGAACCCAAGAGATTTTCACAGTTTAAAACCATGAAGCTCTTGGGTTTGAACCATGTACTCTCCCAAGCGTTTAAAGCATGGACTTCGCAGTTTCGGACCACGAAGCTTAAGCGGCTGAAGCATGGATACCCTTGATAACGCTTTGGGGAATACGGAAATCAGCTTTAGAAAGAGAAAAACATACATTGGAGGTGAACCTGTCTCTTTCTAGATAAAGCTGATTGGTGGAGATCAATCTCGACCATCTTGGATCAGATAATCTAGATAGATCTCGACCAATCAGGTTTCTCTCTCTCTAAAGCTGATTTCCGTGTTCCCCTTAGCGTTATCGGTAGAGTTCTTAAATTCTCGAGAATTTAAATCCGGGTTATATGACCGAGAATATGTCAGAATTTATGAGAATTTAAAAGAATTTAAGAGAATTTAAGAATTTATGATTTTTAACAACATTTTTATTGTTTACGTTATTTACATAGTTAAATATTAGTTATTTAATAGCTTAAGCTTATTTAGGATTGTAAAAAATGCAAAACTTCAGCTTACCAGTTAATAAAAGCCACAAAATTCATCTTATAGTCAACATCCCTTTATAGGTTATCTTAAACTCTAACATAACCTCTATACTCTGCATACATTTGTGGCAGTTTTCTTCATTTCCAGAGCTCATTAAAAAAAATAAACTAATAGAAGTAAAACAAATACAGTTTATTATACATTATCAATTAATTAATTAAGAAATATCTCTCTTTCACAAAATTCTCCAAACATCATAAATTCTCATAAATTCTCAGAGAATTTAAGTCTCGGTTATATTCTCGGTTATATTCTCATTCTCGTTACCGTTCTCGAAGTAATATAATCGTGACTAAGAACTCTAGTTATCGGTCCATTTCTATACACTCGAACCCCTCAAATTTCACCATCGCAAATTTCACAACCCCTCAAATTTCACCACATTCCTCCCTCAAAATTCACCTTCATGTTTCTCAGTATGCACGTGATACCACTGCGCATTCTATGGCTTTGGGCATCTGATTGGTTGCTATTGGCAATTGATATGACGCATGCGCAATTAATGTGACTATAGAGGAAAAGGAATTTGGTGAAATTTGAGGGGGCCTCTGGTTTGGATTTCATGAAATTTGAGGGGTTCGTGTGTATGTCCATGTAGTCGACCGAGATCTCGAGTAAGTTAGAGATCTATCGTATCATCACTCATTAAAATTTTACATAGATTATCAAGGCAAATATTCGCGCCTTGACGTCTACGGAAACATATGTACACTCGAGTCTCCCAAATGTCAA
>CAJFCP010000647.1:2192-16730 GCA_904066005.1 Synergus itoensis | reverse complement strand
TACAGTAGGAGGAGTCTCAAGATTGGGTGGGAAGTGGGCGGAGTTATACAGGTTAAGGGGATTCAGTGGGCAGGATTAAGAAATTAGTAGGAGTAAATTAGGCGGAGTAATACTACAGGTCTATAAGTGGGCGTGGTTAGCACAGGAGTGGGGTAAATTGGGTGGAGCTTATAAAAGGGCAGAGCTTGTTTAATTAAAATTTATAAATGCATTTCCAAAAAGTTCCACGAGTTTGAAACATGATTTCTCAATAAATATTTTTCACGATTTTTTTTTCTATTATGTTCTTTGAAAGCGCTCGCTTGTCATTAGTGCTTTTTTATTTCCTTATGAAAGCTTCCCTAAGAATGGGTTTCGTTAAGGGTAAAACGTAAACGTAGACAACTGGCTAAACTCCCACGTATCGTCGCATTTACGAGACTCGAGTCATGCAACAGAGATTATCTCGTAGTAGGGTGCAGCTATGGTTACACATGAATGATAGTTAAGGGGCGTTAGGGGGGGTTGTTGGTCTGTGATAACATTCAGGGGCTGAAACTCAGATAAGGTAATGTTGCTGATGGCAGAGAGGATCGAGGCCAACGGTCCGTAAAGAACGATACTTTCGATCCAAAACTGTCCCTATCATCTCATTTCCCATCTCATATTCTCGTACGGTCGAAAAATCCGATTTTGGGAACAACATCTCACAAATTATCTACGAAATTTTCGAAATTGTTAAAAGTTGTTGAAACGAAAATAGACGACTAGCGTTGACAATAAAAGCGCAGGAGTCAGCGAGTTTTCGAAAACGACCCACTTGATTCAGGATTTTCTTGTTAAGTTACTTGGAGGAAGGATAGCTCGTATAGGAAATGCTACTTTGGCACTCGACCCGATCGATGAGACCCTCATTCGTATTGAATCATTCAGAACTGCTCGGAAGAATAAAGAAACATGTTTATCTTTTAGCCGATAGTGAACTGAACAAATAAAATCGAAGAAGGTAATGTTAGTAGGGTGTTAAAAATTTAACGAATCATATAATCTTAGGAAGTCTGCAAATATAAAAATGCATGCTTTCTAAAAATTCCTGGTTGAGCTCCACTGCTTTTAAATTAATTCTGTGAAATGGGAAGGGGCGTGATCAGACGATAAATTGGGGCGTGTCCTAAATAAATAGGCGTTGCGACTGAATAAATGGATATAGTTTAATGAAAATAGGCGTGGTCATACAGCAAAGGAGTGTATGGTTAATTGGAAAGGCGTGGTTAATAATAATCAAGGGGGCGTAATTTAACGGGAAAGGCGTGGCTAAATACGAAATAAAATAAGAGATAATGAATGATACGGAAATTCTGAAAGATTGAGAGAAAATGGTTAAATCAAGATATGCTTCAGATAAATGTGAAGCTTGACGCTCTCTTGCTCGCAATCTTTATACTTAACAAAGTTTCTTGCGGTTGAATGAGGTAAAGAGAATGCAGAGACGAATCGTCGAGAGTTGGGCGAAATGCGATTATAGATAAGAACGAGCTTCTGTTTGCAAAATAGAATTAAAAGATTAAGCGTTTCATGATTAGCGTTGTTTGTCTTTTGAAGTGGCAATTTGTATCTGACATACGCTCTTTAAATTTTCTCTCTTTTCCTCGCAGCCTGTCTCCTTTTGGTGACTCTGAATAGAAGCTTTTGCGTTATTTCTACAATGGAAGAGAGACAAGTCAGTAGAACCAGAGTAACAGAGTTTTAATTCCGTTTTCCAACGGCTTCGGTGAAACTCACTTGACTCAAAACTCTCGTCTGACCGCCTACGGTAATCATACGAGTTGGTGAAAATTTTGCTTGTAGGGGTTGGAATTAGGTATACACGGGAATTATAGAGAGTTTTGAACAATCAACTACCTTTTCTTAAGTAGCGTCGCAAACTCTCCTGTACCAGACATATATTCCAAAGTTTGTCAATTCCTCTCGATTCCAGTAGATTCAACGCTCGTGTGCATAGGTGCAGAGCAGCAAAGGTTGCTCTGTAAATTTTGGCAAGTTTGTTAACCTAATGCCTCGATCAAACAGTGCAATTAAGTAGGTGCAACGTCTCGTATCTTGCTATACAGTTTCGCATATCTATGCAGATACATGCGTCGTGTGTAGACCCAGGTTTGCATAAATTCGGCTGTTGAACGTGCCATTCTCTCGATTGCTCAACATGTAATACATAACAGAATATGCTTCTATGAAACAAAACACTGATCCAGAGAATTTGAGAATCATTTGCCTGAGTTGAACAAGAAATCCTATTTTTCTGCTCATGCTAAACTAAGAGCTCCTTTGGACTTAGATGCAAAAGAGAGACTACAGGAGAAAATGGAGGAGAAGGCAAAGCATAGTGTGAGTGGACTAAATTTCGGGCTAAGTACATTCACTCCTCCTTTAAGCGAAGAGGAGCTTTCAAAGCATAGAAATGTACAGGCTGGCGCAATTAGCATTCTTAATGAGACCACTCAGGGCTTCATGTTCACACCTGTTGGGAAACTGGTTTGGTCCATTTCTCTCCGCACCCACTCTGATGTTTGAATTATCATATTCGTGTGCATTAAGGTCATTGTGCGAACAATTAAGGTCTTTGTACTTGGAGCACTTCAGTACAACTACATTGCATCAGGAGAATCGAATTCCATCAGCTGCATCTACTAGGATCTTCCTTGTTATCGCCTACTACATACTCATTAAACATCCCTCTTAAGTGACTAAACCACTTTGAAAAAGCCTTTGACCTAATCGTAAGCCTCCACCGTAAAATCGATTGGGGACAACTACAGCGGATAATGGAATTCTCCTTAAAGTACCATCTCGCAACTTCATCCCTATTATCTCGAACTACGTGAACGGTACAGCCGACCAAGGGGAAAAGACGATAATCTCAGTAAACTACTTACGCCCGATACTGTGCACCTATTGACTCTGGGCGCACGAGAAAGCGAGGCTGCGGAGTAATTTCCGTAATAAAATTATCGCTGAGTGCGATAACCATCGAGCGACGAGATCGCAGGGTAAAAAAGTAGGAGCGTCGAAAAAGAGGAGGAAAAAGAAGTGAAAACTTCACTTTACTTGGGAGACGAAAGACGGTTCAGTGTGCTACAACATGGGAGACGCTCGGCGGCAAAGTGACAAATTACTTGAGTTTATCCACTGCCGCTCTTCTTAAGGATCATTCTCGTATCCTGTTCAGCCGCGAGTCCGCAGTTCTGGATCGCTTCCTCGTCCATCCATCATATCCTGCGGCGACAATACTTACAATGTCCTTTTACTGCCGCAGTGCCTCCTCCATTCCTCCCAACTCAAACTTTTCTAAAGGGAATGCGCGACTGCTTTTTGTCAAGACTTCGGTGGTCCACGACTCCGGTTAGTTTATCTACCACTTTTCCAGACTTTATCCCATTTCCTGTTGAGGTTCCGCAGTCGGAAATGACCGTCGATATTCCAAACTCAAGTTTGCAAGGCGAATGACCAAAGCACAATGGAAGAGGTTCTTGGCATCTACTTTGAAACTGGCTTAGACTTAGCATCCACTTTTACGAACAAACTTCATTAATATCATCAAGTTCTTTGAGATGGACGGAGGTGTTATCACATTTTTGAGTGGATAAGATTCTAGAACATGAAAAGAGAACTCCGACGAAAAACTCTCATTGTGAGGAAAAATGCTCCACTGGAGAAGGTATCTTTAGAAATGGGAGTAACGATACGAGGGTGACTTTACGGGTCATTTGCTCTCAATAGTGGTTTCTGTGCACTCTCAGTTTTAATTGCAACGTATCGATGCGACCTTTAACAGACCTTCCTCTGTGAAGTCAAGCTACTACGCTCCACTTCCATTATTCCCGATCTATGCAGTTGACCATTCGTCCCTAACTAGTTGCCATCGTTATCGACCCGTGAACAGAGTCTCGTTGTGTCCACTTGCACGTTAACGCTGATAGCTGTTTCTCTCAACTCGGTTGAAGTAATGCAACATTTCCACTAAAATACAGAAAAGACACGTACTTCAAAAAATTATCTTTTATTATATCATACAATGCATCATACAGTATCTTGTCACTGCTTATACAATGTTTTATCATTTGAATAATCAATTTTCCAGCTCAGATTGGACAGAAATATGCAAGATTTCCTCCGCTGTTTACTCTGGATCAGCTAATCGGCTTTGACTTTTATTGCGCAAGCACTTCCATAATCTTCTTTACGCCGTTGGTAACCAGTCGTTAATTAACACGGCGAGGATTAAGCTGGCATGTACACCGCAGAGTTTATTTCCGCTAACTTGGATGAGTTTACTGAATTCCGAGGCAGTTGTTTTCTGTTCATCCTTTCGACCGCGACTAGGGTGGTTTCCAATTAACCGATGCAGTGCGACACAATGGGGTATCCTATCGCAAGCAGCTTTCAAATTGGTCCAGTGAATGCACCGACGCTTCCATCAACTCAAATCCCTATCATTACTCATTCCTCATTCTATCCAGATTATCAAAAGAATAGGAACCAAGCGATGCAAAAGTTACCCAAGTTTCTGATTCACCAGCCTTTCGGGAATTTGAACTACGATGAGTCACTTTGCGAACTGTTTCAATTTATTCATCATATATTCATCATTCCTTTTATATTATATCTTATCTTCGTTCTCACTCTAACGTATACGATTAAACTTCTATCCTCGTTTACACATTTGATACTTAATTATTATTCTATTTATACCCTCCACCTTCCTTGGTTTTGAATTTTAAACTAAACGACGCGTGGTTTAAAATGCAAAACAGAGGAGTCTTATTTCCGTGGTAGCATTTTCTTAGCTCTTGAGCTTCTTCAATCGCAGCATCTTCATTTTCTTTTACACTCCTTCTCCTAAAATACCTTTGCGGATACTTCTTATGTACTACGTACCAAGCAATGTAACAATCGCTTAAAGGCACTAAAAGTTGCCAGCTGCCCTCCAAGAACTGCGGTGTTCCGCAAATACTTACAGTCTAGATTCCAGAAGTATCCTTGAACCAAGAAAGCCACAATATGGTGTGGAGATCGTAAAACGCACTTCCGGCATGTACAGAGACTCTCTCGAGTAATAAAAAGCAGAAATAAACGAACTTCTCGAATAAAGGTTAATACCACTACGAAGTCAACTCTTTCGGACGAGTTCGGAAAAGTCTTCACGCGAGTTAGTGTGAGTGAGATAAATCCTCACTTAGATGCTTCAGAGTCCACTCACACCCATTTTTGGAAACCCATTTATCACGTGGAGGAACGTAGAGATTTAAGGGATTGAAGCTTCATACGTTTCGGAAGCTGTTTCATCTGGATAACGAATGACGTACCCGGACTTATTGCTTTTCAATTATAGGAGTTTAAACTTGGAAATAAAAGTCTTCATTATCGGAAACGAATTATTCCTAAAGTGTTTAGTGTACTCTTAAAAGTGTTTCAGATTCTTCTCAAATTGAGCTCTTCAGTCATACTTTCACATTTAAAGGGCTTTTAACTTTCATCCTTGAAGCTTCAGCAGATGATATTTACCGTTATTCCTCACAATTTATGAAAATCTAACGAGAATTAAAGATCAGGGAATAGAGTTTTATCTACGATTGTTGCTGAACTTCTGTAAGGAGCCGATAAGGCAGTTGAGTAAGTTCTGGAAGAGGAAGATGCCAAGTGCTACAGTGTACAGGACGTTACAAATTAAAAGGAATCTAGGCAAACCACAGAGGGAATGGGAAAGGAAGAAAGAGATACACGTGGATGGGACTTCTGCCCGGAGGACTTGGCGGATCGCCAGAGAAGCGCAATAATGTAACAGCAGGCACGCCAGAGATGTCTGTGAGTCAACCCTGATGGCGTTGCCGCACCACACGTAGGTGCAAGTAAGTACATACGTAAGAGAGTAACACGTCTCTAACCGCCAAAGTAACCAATCCTAGCATGTTGTCTTAATACTTCCAACTGACTTTTAACTTGATTTCCACTTCCAGCCGTCTAATTTACTACTTTAAAGCAGTTCTTTCAGAACGATCGAGGCTCTGGAATCATCCATGTGCAATGCAGAAGGAGTCTTCAATCTGGAATTTCGGTTGGGTGCCAATATTTTTGAAAGGCGTCATTAAATACGCAGTAACGAAATAATCCTGGAGATGACGCTGCAGTAGTAAACATCCCTGCTGGAAGTAAAGAGATAGAAAGTTGTGATGGGACGGACATCAATGTCTAAACTTCGATAACATCGATGTTTTACTTTCGATATCGATGTTTTACACATCGATGTTATCTTTTCGATGTATCGATGTTTGAAAACATCGTTGTTTTCCATTCGATGTCCCATCACTAATAGAAAGTGATAGAAATTTGTAAATAAAAACAGATAGAACTTCTCCGCCTCTTCCAAGTAACCATTTTGCATCCCCAAAATGCTATCCCTTTCTATCCACTATGTCCACTATCCACTATCCACTATCTTCCTCGTGTCCGGTAATATCTATCTCTTCCTATCCCTCAGTCTATCTCTTTCTAGTAATATCTATCTCTTCCTGGTGGGGGGTGATGGTGCACCGCACAGGGGCGTTAAAGAATTAGGGGCGCCGAAGGCGCCTCGATTTTTAATACGATTTTTTATAGTTTTATAATACTTCTATTTCTATAATACTTCTATTTTCATATCAAAATTTCGCACAGGGGCGCCACAGAAGCTAAAACCTGCCCTGATTATTTTTATGTTATTTTGAATTGAATATAATCTAATATTGTCCTCGCTAATTGGGAATGGACTAGGTTAGCTGGTGCCCAAAAAATTTAGATTTCTTATAGGGTAAATACACCAATAGATGGACACCCCCCAATAGATGGACAAATATTATTTCAAAAAGCAATTACATTAAATTTAAGAACGAAATTGTGAAGTCATAATTGTTTTTTATGACTACATAAAGTTCTGAGTGCAAAAAATAATTTTTTTTAAATCTTTTTATTTAAAATAATAATAAAAAAAATTATTTAAATTTGACGTCTCGAAGTTTTGCTTCGAGAGCGCCGCCACTAGTAAGCATATGACAGCTAGCCGGTAAACGTTGTTTGTTATTACTATTAAAAATGAATGGAAAAAATAAGGTATGTACATTTAATTATGTTTATATTTCAATAACAAAGCTATAAATATAGTATTAAAATAATAAAATCAAAAAAAAAAAAGAAAATTTAGCGTCCATCTATTGGTATTGGCTGTCCATCTATTGGAGATTTTGTCCATCTACTGGGGTTTTCGCTTTTTTCTTAAATTTTCCTTTTTTGTTAATTACTACGAAAATTAACAAAGTTTTAGTTATTTTTTTCTAGTTAATTACATATTTTTACATAAATAAAATTTATTTAATTATAAATTATTTATATTTTACTATATTGTTTTGCTAAAGGAACATGAGAATTTGCTTAACCGTCCATCTATTGGGGTATTTACCCTATAATTGATATATCTTTTGGAGCCCCGGCAGCCATTGACCCAGGCCGCGCCGGGTGTAGTGCATGGGTTTTAAAATTTACCCCTTCTCAATCCACTTTTATATTCTTGTGTCCGGTGATATCTCTCAGTCTATCCCTATGTCTGATAATATCTATCTCTTCCTATCTCTCAGCCTATCCCTGTGTCTGGTAATATCTATCTCTTCCTATCCCTCAGTCTATCTCTATTTCTGGTAACATCTATCACTTTCTATCTCTTAGGGTGACGTCCCATGATTGCTTTTTGCGTTGCCTCATAATGAGAGAAAAAAAACAAAAGTATACTTCTGTGTCTTTCTCTCTCATTATGACGCAACGCAAAACGCAATCATGGGACGCCAGCTTTAGTCTATTTATTCAAAAAAAAAATGTTACTCCTTTCTATCCCTAATTCTATCTCCCTTGTTAGAAATTTGTATCTCCCAGGTGGAAAATTACAAACGGCAAAGTGCTGCGCCAGTGCTGCTGCAAGTTTTCGAGTGCTGGCAGAGCGCTGGCAGAAGCCCGGCTTAAGCTTGGCGTAGTGGTGGTAGAACTCCAAAAGGTAAGACCACCGCAGCACTGGCCACCAGCAAAGTGCCAGCACTCGTTATCAGTCTGCGCCAGTGCTGCCGCAAGACTTTGAGTGCTAGCAAAAATGCACTTTAAGCACTGGTTATTATTATTTAAAAATATGCACTCAAAGCCTATTATGGATCCTTATTATACACGCAATAAAATTGTTGGGGCTATAAGAATATTACAGTAGGAGCTGAGTTAAATAAAAATTGAAAAAAATGTCTTAAAAAAAAAAATTAATTAAGAACATGGTTTATTCGCAATTATATTATGGATATTCTTATAACTAATCGTTATTTGTAAATTTTATCGCATATATAACAAATAAAATTTCGCACGCAACGCGGGGGGAATCGAACGCATGACCTACGGGACGCGAGTCCAGCAACCTAACCATTACCCTAAGCTCTCGAGATGAGGGTAACACATTTCTTCCACGGTATATTCAATCCGAGCATACACAAATATTAAATTGAACCGCCGGATTGTAAAAGGGCATATAAAATTTTTTAGTCCGAGCACAATGACTTCTCACCCCTTTTAAAATTTTTTTTAAACATTTATGTTGTAAAATTAATTTCCAGTAATTCCTTTGCTTGCATAATATCAAAAATAGATTAACTGGTAAAAGTATATTGCCCTTGAAAATAATCAAAAATAATCTATTATTTTTTAGTAATGATACATTATTTTAATATAAATTGCAAATTTAGGCCTATATTTCGACTCGGGAGCTCTGATAGATTCTGTTTCGAATTTTTTTATATATTTATAATATATTATATAATATACTGATTAATTGACAACAATAAAGGGACAATACTGTACCAGTGCCGTGCTAGTACTGTGGCGACACTTGGTGTTACTAATACATCAATTGATTGCCAACTCTAAAGGGTCCAATACTTGTCCAGTATTGTGACAGTATTGTGCCAATGTTTGGCATTACTCATAATTTGGTTACTTGCCAGCACTGGCAGTCAGTGCTGCGTCGGTACTAAAATAATGCTACGCCAGTAGTATGACAACACTTGGCGCAATACTGACATTCAGTGCTGCGCCGATGCTAAGACAAGACTATGCCAGTAGTGTGCCAACTCTTGGCGCAATACTGACAGTCAGTGCTGGCATTACTGTCCCCGTACAATTGACATAGCACTGTGCCGGTTGTAAGAATTGGCAGAACACCGACTTTTCCACCTGGGCTCTTTCTATCCCCAAGGCTGTCTCTCCCTTATTAATTTAAACATGCATAATAATTATGTATATAATAACTACAATATTTTGTACATACATAAGATAAACAAGGATAAATTTGAATAGAAAAGAGTTAAATTGAAACAGGAGAAGAAGACATTCAAGAAGATAAGTTTAGAAATAGGCTGGAACAGAAATCAAGGAATTGAAACATATAGCAGTAAATTTTGATTGACTAGAAGATAGAAAGATTGAAAGCGATAAGAGCAAATTGAGATTGACAAGGAGACAGAAATAGATAGATAGAAAAGGATAGACAGATACACTCGAACCCCTCAAATTTCACCGCATTCCTCCTTCAAATTTCACCTACATCTTTCCCACTAAACATTTTATATTACTGCGCATGCCATGGCACTCGGCATCTGATTGGTTGCTAGCTATTGGCGCGCAGTTGAAAGTACTGAAAAATATAATTTTATAAGCAATACGCATGCGAAATTGATGTGACGCATGCGCAATTGATGTAACTATAGAGGCAAGGAATTTGGTGAAATTTGAGGGGATCTCCGTTTTGGATTTCGTGACATTTGAGGGAGTCGAGTGTATATACAGAGATAAAAAAAGATAGAGAAGTGGGGACTGAAAGAGATAGGAGAGAACGGCGATAAAGAGATGGAAAGAGATAAAGAAGTGGGGATTGAAAGAGATAGACGTTGATGTGGATTGAGATGGAGAAAGAAAGAAATAGGCGGAGATAGACAAGAGATAAAAAGGGATAGAAAAGAGGAGATTCAAAGAGATAAGCGTGAATGTCGATTAAAATGAAGATAGAAAGAGATAGAGGGGATAGGCGAGAGATAGAAGGGATAAACAATCGTTATCCCTTTCTATCTTAGAGATCGAAGGAGATATAAAGGGATAGGATTTCTATCTCTTTACTTCCATCACACTTCCATATGGGATGTAAAGGCTTGAGCACAATCGTGTACTTATCCCGTGTCCTAATACTCTATCCTTTTCTATCACATTGTTCCATCTCTCTTGTCACGTGATCACAAAAGAGATAGGGAAATGTGATAGAAAAGGATAGAGTATTAGGACACGGGATAAGTATACGATTGTGCTCAAGCCTTAACTATATAATGGAAACCAGCGTTGGGTCGTTTAGTCTAGAATATAACCAAAATATAAAAAGGTAATAATTAATTTCCTTTGGAACAGGACCCAGAAAGCCTTTAAGCTGTGATAGCGCAAGTGCTAGCTCAGAGTTTGCCTATGCAATTTTCAAGACCGCAAGTGATTTGGAAAATAGTGCGGAGCGTTGTTCTCTGCTTCGTGCAACTCTTCTAATCTAATTTTTACAAAGATGAGGTACAGAGTATACGTACAGACTGTACATCAAACTTGAAACAGCCCAGAAGGTAAATAAAGTTCGGTGCAAGTAGTACCTTCAAGAAGGTTACGATTCCCCGAGGTTCGTGCAGACGTTCCGCGTCCATGTAACCCCATAAACCTGCAAGAGGGTTGAAGGTGGAACGCATGCTACCACGGGATATCTAGACCGAATAGCCGTTCGAGCGAAGTGCCACGATTGAATGCACGTCGCTCCATTATTTAAGAGCGAGCGTTCGAGATTTCCAGGAGTGGAGTAAAGGAGAAATTGGGGGAAAAGACTAAGAAAGCGAAAGACAGACTGGGAGAGTGAAGAAGTGAGATGAATATAGGTTACCAGGATGTAGGAAGAAATGGATGAAAAGGTGTGGTGTACTAGACGAAAGAACGTCATCAATTCTGCCCCGTCGAGTATACGGGATTTAGACTGGAAACAGAAGAAGATTCTTGCCTCTGAAGCTTCCCTCTTGATCAGAATCTTCAATTGGAGAAACTTCAACTCCTCGAGGTCGATAGAATCGCGAAGATAGTCGGAAATGTTTAAAATAAGGTGGAGGATGACCAGTCGGTAAGTTCCCCATCTCCAGGCAAAGAATAGATTGGAATTGGAAACTTTTAGAGAAAATAATCCAATCAGGATCGTCCCATCGAAGAACTCTTATCTATTTTTTTTGTGGATCAAATCGTAATTAATTTTTCGATTTAACTTGTTTAAATCGACCCCTTCTGATAAGAAGGCTCGAATGGAAAAGAATGGACAGTATCAGATTGAACTTTTCTGTAAATATTCGTAGTAGAATCAACTGAAGAGTATTTTATAACACACTTTATATCAAGAAAGATATTGATATCAAAATAGCCTAGTACTGAAAGAAATTACTACTCGGCGTTTTTACGATTCTCATTGCAGAGTTGTCTTTATTACGCTTTTCAGATCCGTTGATATTTTATCCACTGCCTACGTAAATGCGACAGATAAAAGTGGAAAGGCATTAGCAAAGAGTATTGAAGTATTTTTTTCTTGTGAAAAAAGCCTAGTTAAAATAAATTCTTTCCATTCTTCAACGAGTAGAAATATATATTTTTTAATGTTTAGAGATAGTGTATCGTGGATATTAAATGTTATCTCTCGGCCTTTTTAGACGAGTTAGCAGCTGTTACTAGTTGAATCAAAGTCGGAATCTTGTGGTCTTAGTACATCGATGCTGCAAATACGACATGTAAGCCGCTCTTCAACCAACGGCTGCCAAATACCAAGGGTAGTTTAGGAAAGTGAAGGCACTACTGCAGCTCAACGGATGTGGTGATCGAGGTTTGAAGCAAAAGGGGTTAAAATCCTACTCGACACTGATCTTCCCTTCAGATTCGATATGCTCCAACTCCCAAGGATCTCGAAACTCTACTCCCGAGACTTAAAGACCTTTAATCCAAATAAAACTCCAGAAGATTCGACACTCGATAAAGAGAGTCACTGCTACAAAATTCATCACCAGGAGTGAGAGGTGTTGCTTTCAAAATATCCACTCGGCTATTCTGTTTGTTCAGGAGCTTTTGTGCCAGGTTAAATAAACAAAAAGTTCAATCAATATCTGTTCTTCCATCTCTTTGATACAGCAGAAAATTCAGCCGCTACAATTTGAAATCATTTGAAAATTAAATTCCCTGGACACTATTATGTTCTGGGCTTGGTTTACAATTCAATTTGTACTATAATTAGACTAATATCTAAAGAATGTGGCTTTGTATTCTATAGTAATGAAATTAGTTATACTGTTAATGTAATTAATAAATGAAAGAGTAAAGTTCTGAGCAGCTTCCGTTGAGATTAATTGCACCTATATTCGAATTGAAGGCAAACGTTGCTAATTAATACAAAGGTAGAATGTTGCTTTCTGGATGGTTGAGTAATACCTCTGCACCAATTAGTGTACAGAAGCGTTTCATGCCAGTCATTCCGATGATATTAACCGCAGAGGCCATCACTGAAACCCACAAAGTTAACCACTATAAAATAATTGTAAATAATAATATATATATATATATATGTATATATATAATATAGATTCATAATATGCCTTGTTTTGTCATATGTTGAAGTACTTTTGATATGAAATAACTAGTTTCCTTTCAAGGTAGAAGAAAAAGTCTCGGAGATATAAAAAATTGAGGAACATAGGTCGAGCTACCCATCAGTTTAATAAAGTGGGTTTTGCCTTGAAACAACGTAAACTTTTAAATTGCGCTGCAAGAAAGACTTTATAATAAGACGCCGCAAGGAGATTCGCACGGAAATGCAAAAAGAAGTTTTGAAAAAGAATAATTACCGCGGAAACATCAGGAGAGATTCAACTTTTAAATGATACCCCAAGAACTATTTACAATTCTAATTATTTATTACTTAAATCAAGGACTATCTATAAGTCTATTCTTAATGCTATTCTAAAGAGTACGGGCTCTGCTCTCTTTTATCGTTAAGATTATATTAAGATGCAAATACCTAGCGACTCTCTTGGCAGAGAAAATGTCATGGAGGGAAATTAGTTGAAGATAAAGAAAGAAGTAAGCGGGTAGAGACATTTTTATTTTATTTTTTTTAAAGCTGAGGTCTTTATCGTTCATTTTGAAGTTAAAGTTTTACAATAATTATTGTCATTATATAATAAAGCTTAAACTGTGAGTAATTTTAAATTCAAATGACAGTTTTAAAATCACTTTTCATGAAAGAGATGTATCATGAATTTTCAGTGTCATTGCCACTTTCTCATTGTCGACTGATCGAATTTCTATTAAAGGGGTGAATTCAAGGGATGAAGTACTCCATCTGCCACCTGGTATCCAGATCTACAATTTCCCCCTGAAGATCGGCGTCGGTAGGTAGCTGTAAAGAATTGTCTACAAAGTATTGATCGTCTCTGTTTTAACCACAGGTAGTAAATAATTAAAAAAATTTTTAAATACATTTTTTTAAAAACTTATTTACTTATATTTTTCATTTTTTTCTAACCCGGATTTATTTAAACTTCCAGTTATTTCCTGGGTTTCCCAGTTAGTAAACACCCTGCAAAATTTAAGTAATTTAAAATAGCATCACTCAATCTTTTTTTTTTTATTCAAATTTGCTTTCATACGAATCTTAAGGAATTTATTGGTATTTTAGAAATATTAAAGGATTGCACGGTATTTGAAGGAATTTTATGAAATTTATTGTGATTTTCAGAAATTTTGAAGAAACCTAAACGAATCTTGCGAAATTTATTGGGATTTTCAAAAATTTTAAGGGATTTCATGGGATTTTAAATAATTTTAACGAATTTGACGATATGTTGTTGAATTCTAAGTAATTTTAAGATATTTTATGGGATTTTATGTAATTTTGAGGGAATTTACAGTGTTTTATGAAATATTAAGTAATGTTAAGGGCTTTTAAGGGATTCAAGGGATTTTACGAAATTTTATTAGATTTTCATGAATTTTAAGAGATTTCATGGGATTTCAAGTAATTCTAAAGGATGTAAAGATATTTTGTGCGATTTTAAGTAATTTTAAGGGTTTTTCCGATATTTTATAGTATATTAAGTAATTTTACGGTATTTCAAGGAACTCAAGGGAATTTAACAAATTTTATTTGATTTTTAAAAATTAAAAATACTATTGAAATCTTTTAAAACCTTTCACAATCCTTTAATTTGAACACTAAATTTTGAGTTTTTACCGTAAACTCAATTTAATTACCGTTTTTATAAAAAATAAATACAATTGCCCTCTAATTGAAGATTGAGCAATTCAAATTTTCGCGCGCCTTGCTTAGTTTGACAAAATGACCGCCAAGCGCGCTCTCGACGTTACCGTCACTTTCGTAATTAAAAGTTATTTAAGCAA
>CAJFCP010000638.1:183805-215240 GCA_904066005.1 Synergus itoensis | reverse complement strand
AGTTTCAAGAAGTTTCTGAGAATTTTAAGAGGTTTTCACCAATTTTAAGAGATATAAACGAATTTTAAGCGATTTGGCAGGTTTTCGTGAAATTTTAAGTGATTTGAAAAGGTTTCTGGGTGTTTTAAGAGAATCTTAAGAGAATTTTAAATGTTGTCATAAAATTTTCAAGAATTTTAAAAGAATGCAAGAGATTTTAATAATTTTAAAAATATTTTACAGTATTTTTAAGAATTTTGTGAAATTTTATGAGATTTCGAATAATTTGAAGGGATTTTCTGATTTTTAAAAGATTTTGTAGAATTTAAAAGGATTTTGAAGGTTGTAAAATTTTAAAGCATTTTATGAGATTTTTGTAGAATTTTGAAGGATTGCATGGAATATGATAAGATTTCTAAGGATTTTAAGAAATTTTAAATGTGATAAGAAATTCCTAGAGGTTTTTTAGAAATTTTTAGAGATTTTTGCAAATTTTAACTTGGATTTCAAGAGATTGATGATTTTAATGGTTTTTGTGGATTTCCATGGTATTTTAAGAGATTTCTGAGAGTTTGAAATAGATTTCGAAGGTTTTCGTGAAATTTTTTTGCGCTATTAGTTTTTTTGTCTTCTTTCAACTTCAAGTCATTCAAAAGCCAATCAGGTTTGCAACAACAATGTATGCGAGATTTTCGAGATATATCGTGACAACACTTTTTTAAGATAGGATTCAATTCATGATGGACGTACAGAAAAACATTTTTCTACGTACACGAATTGGAATTATCCAATTAGGTATTAAAAGGAACATTTCTATTCAAATAAAATGTACTCATCGCAAAATAGATTTGTTAGCTTTGCAAAAATATTCACAGGTATTTTTATTTCATGCTACCGATAAAAATGTAGCTGTCAATAGTTTTACAAAGCTATCAAATTTATCTGGCGACGAATATAGTGCTACTTTCTATATCCGATTTTAGGATAAAAATTGATGGAAATTTTTTAGTGATGTTTTTTCTGTGTAATTATTATTACAGTGATGTAAAAGTAATTGAAATCAATTTTGTCTTTAATTAAAAATGGACTAAAATAATTGGAACTCCAGGGTAGAATAGTTCCTATTTTGGGGATTGATTTAGGGTTTATGTCCTTTTATACTTTTTTTTTCAATTCTAACATATATACATTTCTCTATAATGATCCGCACCTGAAGGTAAAATAAGGTAAAAAAAGCGCCTTTTTCGAAAATTAGACCGTTTTCCTTTCAGGGAAAAGACCCTTTATTTCATGCATCATTTCTTGTTCGAGAACTCAATTGTAGTTTTCGTGTGAGTTGGGTTAGCTTATGGGAAGCAGAGGATGGAAAACACGCTCCTGTGTGGGCGTATTTGCCACGCTAATTTAATACTAATCCAATAGTGATTCGAGGTGTAATTTTGTCCGACCACCCTTGTCCTCTCTTCCCAGTCCCTTCCCCTTTTCGATACTTTCCCTTATCCCTTAGTACTCATATTGATCCTGGACGAAAATGAATGCCTGTTAAGACGCCGACGAAACCAGGGTATAATTTTCGCACCCTTGCGAGAAGTCGTCAAATCATCCCTCCAATGCGAAAACCACCTTCGACCACCCTGAAATTACGTGCGTTTGTCCGCGAATTTGGCGCCAATAGAACGCCTTGCATCTTCTCGTTTACGTCACACGATTCATGTTATAAGATCAAACTAACGAGATATAGGAATAAGGAACAGCAGGACTGAGTTATCGCGCCATCTCGTTAGGAGTTGGTGTAAATGCCATCCGATTATTTAGATATTCGGCAAAGGGTCCCACACACCGGAAGTTCCCCTCGCCCTCGAAGAATCGGGACACGGAAATCTGCCCGAGACATTTCGATTAACCTCACCGCAGGAGGCATGAATGTCGACAGTAGCGAGCAAATCTTCTATTTTGGCTTTGTTTGAAATTGATAAGTGGTTTTCAGTATATAAAAATATAAATTTTATGCGAATTTAAACGCATATGATACTTGGTCCATACTAATTACAATTAAATGGGGAAAAAAGAGTTTATCAGGGAAGTCATGAAAATGTCAGGGAAATGCGAGTAGATATCAAGGAAAATGGAAATTGACATTTTAGAAACTTTCTAAGCATCTAGAAAGATTATAAAGAATTTCCATCAGGCATTCTTTTGGATTCTTTAGGTTTTTAATTATCTTAAGAGATTATTTCTTTATAAAAGTTTCTAGGCATTTATAGTGATTACAGGAGATTTTTATAATATTTAAGAGATTTAGTTGAATTTTAAAAGGAGTTCATGAAATTTTAAGAAATTTTTAAGGAAGTTTAGGGAATTCAAAGAATTTTAAGGAATTTTAAAGGATTTTAAAATGCTTGTAAAAATTTTAAGAAATTTTGATTTTTTTAAAGTGATTTTAAGGGATTTTAATGTTCCTCATGAAATTTTAAAGGATTTTACGAGATTTTTATGATTCTTTAAAGATTTTATGGAATTTTAAGGCATTTTGAAAAGTTCTCAAAAATTTTAAAAGATTTTTACGTATTTTCAGAGATTTTAAAGTTTTTGGTGGAATTATAAATATTCCTCATGGAATTTTAAAGGATTTCACAAAATTTTTATGATTTATAAAATATTTTCAGGAATTTCAAGAGGTTTTCAAGAATTTTAAAAAACTTGTAAAAATGTTAAGAAATTTTGATTTTTTAAAGTGATTTTAAGGGATTTTAATATTCCTTATGGAATTTCAAAGGATTTCATGAGATTTTTATGATTTTTTAAGGATTTTGTGGAATTTTAGGGAATTACATATTAGAAATCTCATAAAATTTCACAAAATTCTTTAAAAAAACCCATAAAATATTTTTAAATCTCTTAAAACACTCAGAAACCTTTTCAAATCACCTAAAATTTTACGAAAACCTTCGAAATTGTTTAAAAGTCGTTGAAATCTCTTAAAATTCGTGAAAGAAGAAGTGTAAGAAGTGTAAGAAGTGTAAGTATTTTAAGAAATTTTGATTTTTAAAGTGATTTATTTAAGGGATTTTAGTTTTCTTCGTGGAATTTTAAAAGAATTCACTAGATTTTTATGATTTTTTAAAGATTTTGTGGAATTTTATTGAGTTTTGAAGAGGTTTCAAAAATTTTTAATGATTTTTACGTATTTTAAGGGATTTTAAAGTTCCTTGAGGAATTTTGAAATATTTCAAGAGATTCTGAAAATATTTTATGGATTTTTGAAGGATTCCAGGAAATTTTAAGAGATTTTTAGGAATTTTAAAAGATTTTGAAGTTTTTCGTGGAATTTGAAGTTATATTTCAAATGATTTAGATGAATTTTAAAAAGATTAGTGAAAATTGAAGGGTTCTAATGAAATATTAACAAATTTTAAGCGATTTCATGGAATTTTAAGATGTTTCTACCAACCGTTCATTAAATGTTTATTGCTGAACAAAATTTGGAATGAGTCAATCAAAAATAATTGCTCATAAAAAAGATTCACGTCCCTGTAAAGATATTTTAATTGTGGACATTTTTTTCCCATTCATATGGTTTTTCACACATAAATTATTTTAAAAGTTTTGAACAAATAAAGGTCAAAAAACAGGGTTATTGGCATGAATTTCATATCAGTGAACTTTCAGCTTCTGCATCTTTTTAAAAAATAAATTAAAATGCGTGAAAAATTCAGTTGAAATCTTTAACATGTTGTTTAAAGGTAGAAAATATTAAAATTTTATTAATTTTTTCATTTATACGGTTAATTATAGAGGAAGATGCTATCTCAGGTCCTAATACTGCTAAAAAGCTCTATTAAAGCTTGAAATGTGTCAAGAAATTCAAATAATCGTTTGACATAGAATAAAGAGCTAAAATAATTACGTAATTCGTTATTAAGGATTATTTTTAAGAATTTCAAGAAATTTCAATGAATTTTAAGAGATTTCCAAAGTTGTAATTTTAATAAAAATTTGTGGGTATTTTTAATACTTTTCTGGCAGGGAAATTTGTCTGAAAGTCAGGGAGAAGTCAGTGAAATTGAAAAATTGAATCTTGTATTTAGTCGCTTATATAAACAAAAAGATCAAGTCATTATATATCTATCATTATGTATTCCATGTTCCGTCTGCGTAAATCCTCTTGGTGAAAACGTCGTTAATTGTTCACCCTTAAACTAGTTTCCCGAGTAGACCGTCGACGAGAAATTAGCATGAATTTCCCGTATGGATGGTAATCATGGCGTATAATTTTCTTGAACTTACGATGTCGAGTATCCACTAAACATAAACATGGCGCGGAGTTGTCGGTACTCGCGCTGCTGGAAAATTCGCGGGTCATTTGAGCCGTTTACGCGCCATTACCCTTTCTTAGTCGGTTCTTGGTGAAGCCGGGAAAGGGCAAGGAGAGGAAAACGGTTTTGAAGCCACGTGAACGTGACTTGGATCCTTGTTACACAGTACTTTCTTCGAAGATTATACCCTCATCTTCGACCCACCCAACCTCGAGCTTTCTTCGAGTCTCGTGCCACCCTCAAGGCCCCCAACCCTCTGAATTTCTCGAATCCAGCCGTAGAGCAGCGCTTTGGTAGCAGGCAAAATCCAATAGCCGTTATCGCCAAAGTTACTGCCAGTTCCAAAAGTCGACGCCGGTCTCCGGAAACTCGCGAAATAATGCAGCGATCCCACCGTCCAAGATGGCCTACGAATGTCGGTGATTTTCGCGAAAATCGAATTACGCGGGACTTCTTTACGAGCATGCTCACCTAGATGCAATTTCACGAAGGCAAAACGATAAAGAGAACGAGCTGAGTTCGTAAAATGTATAGATGCGTTCTACTAGGCAGCCATTTTGTTACAGATCGTACGTGAGCTTGCGGTATACAATAGCGCGTAAGTTATTAAGAAAACAACCCGTATTTTCGATTTATCGGTAATAGTTCTGGAGCTTTCCTATCTTTTAAAAAAGTGCTGTAACGAAATGTCTGGAAAATCTCGCATACATGTTGTTGAAAACCTAATTGGCTTTTGAATGACTTCAAGTTGAATGAAAGCAAAAAAAACTCCCAGAAACCGTGTCAAATTACTTAAAAATTCATAAAAACAATTAAAATCATGAATCTCTTGAAATCAAAGTTAAAATTCGCAAAAAATCTCTAAAAAAAATTCTGAAAAACCTCTTGAAATTTCTCAACATTCAAAATCTCTTAAAGTCCTTAGAAATCTTATCAAATTTCATGAAATCCTTAAAAAGTCTACAAAATCTTTTAAAAATTATTTATGAAATATTATTTATAAAATAAATATTATTTTTATGTTGAAATCCCTCAATAAAATAAGGATTTCATGAAATCCTTAAAATTCTATAAAATCTTTTTTAAAAATCATAAAATCTCTTAAAATTACATATTAGAAATCTCATAAAATTCCAAAAAATTCTTAAATCTTTCAAGAATCATAAAAATCTTTTGAATTCTCTTAAATTCCTCGAAATTTCACGAAAACATTAAAAATCGCTTAAAATCTGTTGGAATCTCTTAAAGTTCTTAGAAATCTTTTAATATTTCTCAAAATTTCACAACATTTAAAATCCCTTAAAATTCCTTAGCTTTAAAAAAACCTCTTAAAATTTTATGAATTCCGTTAAAATTCGGCGAAATATCCCGAAATCCTATCAAATTTTACGAAATTTTTTTAAAATCCTAAAAATCTTTTGAATTTCGTAAAAATCACTTGAAAATTGTCAAAATTCATTGAAATTCTTAGAAACTTCTTAAAAGAAATGTGATGCGTTCAGTTTCTGCAAAATAAATTAAATTTTGTTTTTTCATATAACTTAATTTCAACAAAAATAAGTTATTACTTCACTTACAAATATGTAGGTACAATATTAAAAATGTCTTCGGGAATACTCCCTAAAATTATTGGGGCGCGAATTTTCGCAAATTTTTCCGAATTTCCTAAATATTTGGTTGGGAAAATTGCCAAAACGCTCTTCAAATTTCAAATTTATTTCAATTTCCCTCCTTAAGAGGGAAGGCGGGTTAAAAAATTTCGCAAAAGGATATACGTTATTTATAGATGATGATTGGAAAATGAGAACCTTTCAAACTTTAACTAACTTACGAGACCGAACGCGCGCTTCCGCGCGCGGGTTGACTTTATTTTTAATTTAAGCGATTTTGTACAATATAAAGATTTAAAATTTCCCGCGTCGCCCGCGATTATCGATATACAACGCGTCACGAACTGTATTGACCAATAAGGAATCGGGTCCACGCATTTTAGCGTTACAGTTTTTCGATATTCGATACGTATGTCCTTTTAATAATAGGATATGAAAAATGCTGAAACATTTTTCGGGACAATTCTTAATATTTAGTAGGCATTTTTTATTTCACAAAGATTTATGGAATATTCCATAATTTTTCGTACAAATTGCCAAGAGATTTAAGAAAATTCACTAAAAAATTCTAGGTATTGTTCAATTTCCTAAATTTTAGAAAAGTTTCCCAAAATTTTTAGTAAATTTCCAAATGTTTATGGAAATTCCCTAAAACAGTGAAAATAATTTTACCAAATAAAAATGTGGAATAATCCCTAAAAATTTGTAGGGAAATTTCCAGAAATTTTGTATTGTTTGCTTTATTACACACAATATGTTAAAATTTTGAATATTGAAAGACAAAAAAAGTTAGTTTCGTATCAAGGTGACTAACCAGAATCGAGAGTTTAATTAAGTTAATAATAAGATGTTTGATTTATACTTTCGAATAAACCATTCGATTCTTTGTACCTGCGGTCAGAAGTCGATGACGAGTGATTCCTTTGAGTGACAGGTGCGGGATATCATTTGAAAAACTCTGAAAAAAATTTAAGGAAGTGTACCACTGTTATAGTCACTTTCAAGTGCTGGGTCTAACGCTGTGTAAATACTAATGTCGAGACTGGAAATTAGCTATTTTAGACTGCTGGTAAAATAAATATTTTCATATTTAACCATCATTAAAGAATTAAATTCACGACGTATTGGCTTTAATTTCCTTAAATTAATAATAATAACCAATCAACGTATGCCAGCTATATTATGGAGCAATTACTATTATAATGAAATAATGCTGAGTTATTTACTTAAATCATTATAAGAAGTGATTGAAGCACATTTACAACTAAAAAGAATTTAACTAAAAAGATTCCGCCAGTAAATTACTTTTCCAATATTTTTAATTCTTTTTTGAGATGTCCGGAGCGAAATGAAATGCAATTTTAATTCCTCACAGAAACAGGTGGCAAGAACTATTGAAAGAGTGAATAGAGGGAAAAATATTGAAAGACTATCGATCTAGAGCCCTTAAAATAAAGCATTTTTTCTCCGGTTCTTTTCATCACTCTTGTAACTCGTGGATGGTACGTTCGATCGCGGACGGGTTATTTCGCAGCTGCTTTGAAACTGGCTCTTTTCCTCTTCATTTTTCGGCAATTTCGTTTTTGTCACACAGCGAAACACGTCAGAACGACTCGGGCGAGAAGAGCTTTCATCCCCCGAAAGCTCGAGGGAGTCGAGAGAGGTGCGACAAGTGGACAACTAAAGAGAGAAAAAAAGTGGATGAGTAAAGCAAAAGAGACCATCATTTCGTATTTACGCGTAACACATTCGTCGTCCACCACAAAGGTCGAGCGGCTGCAGAAAAAAATGAAAAAGCTCGTTGGATTTTAGATGCAATCAATTATATACATACATAGGTTCGTGGTGTTGTACACAAATATTAACATCTATACCTGTAATATGTATGAATGACAGACAAACCTCTATTCAAGCTCGTTATGATTTTCGTCCGAGGATACAGATATCTCGAGTGTTTAATGCATGGTAGATTTGTAATCCCCTTTTCTATATCGGAAAGACACGCACACAGAAACATAGTCCTTCGGTTATGATTGTATTGGTGCGGTCGGAGTGCCCAAAAGACAAAATCAATATCTGCGCGGTGACTAACCCCGAATTTCATGGTGATCCGTTATGCGATAGCGCAATCACGCGCGAAAATGCTAATGAATTATATTTTAATGCTTTTGCCTTCATTGTTAAATTGGGAAACCCGTTTCCCTGGTTTTATCGTTAGAGCATTGCGCAGAAAGAGGTTCCTATCTTAAAAAAGTGATGTTACCAAATATCGAACACATTGTTGTCGAAAACCTGATTGGTTCTTTGGAAATTGCGCGAATTGTGTGAATATATTATACCGAATTTGAAAACTATCTTCAGATTATTTTCGTTGTCAAAAAAAGTATTAATAAAAATATTTTTATGTCAGTTTTTAATATATTAATATATATATATATATATATACACTCTAAAAAAATTCTATTGCTAGTGAAATTGCGTTCATCCTTTCAAAATGTATAATCCTTTGAAATTAAGCAGATTTCTTTTATCTGTCAAACGAATCGTTTCACCATTAAAAAACTCATCTGCTAAGTGTAAAATGAAAATAGTTTTACCGATAAATGATTTCTTTTATTTATGAAAAGAAATCCTTTAATTATTAAAGGATTGCATTTGTAGGCTACTGGATGAAGTGCGCCTATGCACGATGAGTGATTGTACAATTTTGTACATTGTTTTAGTTTTAATTTCCCCATCTAAGGAAATATTTTGACATTAAAAGGATAGCATTTGAAAGGAAAATCCTTTAACTGTTAAAGGATTTCCTCTCATGCCTATTTTGAGTAGAAAATCCTTTAACAGTAAAAGGAATCGTTTAACAGTCAATGGACTGTTTTTAGAGTGTATTCGTATATTTACAGATCAGTTACCATCAGAATTATGAGATTTATGGGATTATAACGTAATTTTAAGGAATTTGGCTATATATTTTGTGTAATTTTATGTAATTTGAGAAAATTTTAAGAGATTTTTAGGCATTTTACGAAATTTCAGTCAATTTTCAGGTATTTTAAGAGATTTAATGAGATTTAGTGAGATTTAATGAGATTTAATGAAATCTTGAATAATGTTAAAGAATTTAAAAGGGTTTCGCAAAATTTATTGAGATTTTAGAAATATTAAGTGATTTCACGGTATTTCGAGGAATTTTATGAAATTTGAAAGGATTTTACGAAACTGCGTGAAATTTTAAATAATTTTCATATAGATTTAACGATCTTTCATAGAATTTCATTGGAATTTCAAGTGATTTCATAAGATTTCATGAAATTTTAAGTAATTTTATAGAATTTGAGAGATTCTAAGTAATTTCAAGCGACTAACTTATTTTATGAAATATTATGTAATTTTAAGGACATTTATTTCCACAAATTGTAAAGGATTTGGTGAGATTATATTGGATTTTCAAGAATTTCCAAGAATTTTTAAGAATTTAACGAAATTTGATGGAATTTTGAGTAATTTTAGGTAATTTTAAGAAATATCAATTGATTTTGCGAAATTTAAAGAGATTTTAAATGATTTTATAGGATTTTTAGTAATTTTAAGGGTTATAATGATAGATTGTGGAATTTTGATGAATTTTATGGAACATCAAGGAATATTAAGGAATATCAAGTGATTTTACTATTAAAGGCCAGATTTTGAAGGATGTTAACATCGTTTTAAAATATTGTGTCGGTTATTAAGTAATTTTAAAGATTTTTAAGGGATTTAAGGAATTTTACGGGACTTAATGGAATTTTAAATACTTGTAAGATAATTTACGGGATATTAACTTGGTTTGAGGACTTTCAAGGGATTTACGAAATATCATTGGATTGTCAGGAATTTTAAGAGATTTCATGAACTTAAATAATTTTTAAGGGAGTTTAAAATCCCTTAAATAATTTAAAGGAATTTGACGATATTTTATCGGATATTTAGATAATTTTAAGGACTTTTAAGGAATTCAAAGGATTTTACGAAATTTCAGTGAATTTTCATGGATTTTAAGAGATTTAATCAGATTTCATGAGACTTTGAGTAATTTTAAGGAATATCAAGTGAATTTACGAAATTTAAAGGAATTTCACCAAATTTTTAAGGATAATAAAGGCATTTTAAGGAGTTTTATGAAACTTATGAAATTTATGAAACTTATTGAAATTCCTGAAATTAGATAAAGAATTACATGATTTTATATTTCAAGAATTAAAAATTCTCAATTATTTTTTCTACTAGCAAAAGGTGTGCAAAAACGAGAAATTAATCATGCGCGCGCGGATTATAATTGCTAGTCTTTTTAAAAAGAAGCTCAACTGACAATTTAATTTGATAATTGATTGATAATTGATTGATAATTATTGACAATTAATTGTTTCCAACTAAATGATTAAAGCAATAAAATTCATTAAATTTAACTAATTGATAAAATGCTATGAAAAATAAATGCACGATAATTCTAACACGGTTTCAAGTAGCTGAAAGTGTAAATCGATTTGACCCTGATAAATTAGAATGAAAATCGAATTAAGAACACTCGAAATGATTCAGTGCTGATTATTTCCACAGGGGTGCGGGTGGCATAATCTAATGGAAGGGAAAGGAGGATGCCTTTCTCATACATAAAAGCAGGTCCGCTTGATATGAGAAAATCATAGATCATCCCTATGACTTTAGGATTCAAGCTGCACAAAGTGTGGCCCATATAATGTGGGGTGGCCACTGTTGTCAGTAATTCTCATGAATTTTCCATTGGCCTTTACCAGGCAGGGTTGAACATTCTTAAAATAAATGCATTTAAATGACATATTTAAAAATCCAGTCTAAAAATATTCGTAGAAAATAATATACATATTTTTATTACTTTTAATAATGTATACCAATTTTATCATAAGATATTTATTTAAGGGAAAGACATGCCTCATGTGATTATAATATTAAAGGAAAAAAAAACCATTAAAAAGAAATATAAAATTAAAAACATTTACCTTCTTTAATGTTATATCGATTATCCTGAAAATCTATATTTATTTTGTGCTAAATAATTCGTCTACCTAGTGATAATTTTTATGTAATCATCGCTTTATACGTAAAAAACATTTTTGAATGTTTTGCGTTATAAAGGAAACGATTTGAATTTATAATTTTTTTTATATTATAAATACTATTTTAAGACTGAAGGTATAATTCAATTTCTTGTGTGCATATTCGAAACTTCGAATTGATGAAATGATCTCTCACCGAGGGTGATGCTTTTGACTTGAATGTAGTGATGTCTAACACGGGAACGTGTCAGCCTGTCTGACTGTTTGCCTGCCAAGTGATCTGGATCCCTCTTGCACATCAATTATTTATATTAATAGAGCACCCGTAAAGTCGTAAGTCTGTCCCTCGTAAAGCCATGAAAAGTGGCCTCCAAACCCTTCGCATACCAGTAGGATTATCCGAATGACCTTCATTATGGGCTTTATATCTTTTATTTGATTCCTGGCTTATTGAAAAATTATATGGTTATAATTCTAGGAAGCCTAGCTTGGCCCTTGAGAATTATTAAGTCAAATTCCACAGTTTTCTCAGAATGATTCCTTGATATTTTTAGTTTGTTAACTTTTAACTTTGTTAACTTGATAACTTTCGAAAAAATTGACAGATTGGATTGGCCTTTGGTATACTTCTTTAGTGTTCTACAACGAAGGTCAAATTCGTTAGCGAGCCATTTTGGATAAAAATTAAAAAATTTAGAGCATTTTGAAAATTTTCGAAATAAATTTTTTTTTTAATTTACAAATTCTATGTACGGATATTCGTAGTATTCAAAAAGTTGAATAATTTATCCTTACGATTTTTTTCAATAAAACAAAAATTGTCAAACTTATAATATTTCAAAAATTCTAAAAAAAGAATGAAAATTAAAATTTAATGCCAAATAACTAACGATATGAAAAAAAAGTACAGAGGTGAAAAATTTTTCTTTTTGGACGTCCTACAGGATTGGCTTGACAACTTTTTGAATTTTATTTAAAAATCGACAATAAATTTTTTTTTGTAGGTATACATAATATGTATACCAAAAAAAAATTGAAAATTTTATAATATTTGGTTTTTATGTGGTTATATTATAACCACATAAGTAAAATTCTCAAACTTGTACAGCTCCTGGCGAAAGTTTCGGATTGAAATTCATTTTGAACCAATTCGAAATTTTTCGAATCATTCCGAAATTTTTGATCTAATAAGAAGGAAGTTTTCAATCCGAATTAATCCGAGGTCCGTTGAAAATCAATCCGAACTTTTAATTCAAATGAATTCGAATGATTCCGGTTAATCAGAATTAATCCGAATAAATCCAATTCTGATTTCAGTTTATTCGAATCAATCCCATTGATTCCGAAAAATTCGGATAAATTCGCAGGGTGTCTAGCAGACCGGGAAACCGGAAAAAACCCAGGAATTTCATTTAGGACCATGAATTTTTTGTATTTTATTGAAAAATATACTTTTTTCTACTTTATCTTCTTTTTATTCTATTTCTGCTTTATCAACTATGTAAAAAATTTTTTTTTTTCAAAAATCATAAAAAGGCAACTATATAAATTGATCGGAGGAAAAAAAATTTGATCGAAAAAAGACTGGAAAAGACAGGGAGAAAACCGAAAAAAAACCGGGAATTTTCAATTCTCTGATCACTATATACCCCCTGACTCGGATTCATTCGGATTGACCGGATTTATTCTGATTGGAAGTTCGGATTAATTCTGATTTAGATCGGAATCTTTCGGATTGAAAGTTCCGATTAATTCGCATTAATTCAAATTTACCGGATTCATTCATTGAAAGTTTGGATTCATTCTGATTAAAATTTGGATTAAAAGTTCGAATTGATTTTGAATAGACCTCGGAAAATGGTTCGGATACAAATTTCGTAATGATTCTGAAAATTTCGGATTGGTTCGGAATGAATTGCAATCCGAAATTTTGTATCGAAAAAGTATTATGGAATTCATTTTTTATAAAAATGTTTCAACGTCATTCATATAAATTGATGAATATTTTTCCCATTCTGAAAAAAAATTACATTCTTGTTTATTTGCACTAACAAAATCGACATATAGAAAAAAATATAGAGAAAAATACAAGGAAAAAAGCCGCGAGTCGACATGTAGCTTTTCTCTCTGTAAAATAGCTCTCGAGCTCCACCATGGTTTTTACAAGTGAAAAAACTCTTTACAGACATACGGCTTCTTACATTCTCATCAGAGAAGTTATTAGATTTGTGTAAAATTTGACCCCCCCATTTTTGTCAAATGTCCACGTTTTGGGACCCCCTGAACCCGAAAAACATATTTTTACGAATGTGTCTGTCTGTCTGTCTGTAGATTTTTATTTTGTGAGCACGATAACTTTCTAAAGTATTGACTGATTGGATTGGCCTTTGGTATACTCTTTTAGTGTCCTAAAATGAAGGTCAAGTTCGTTGGCCAGCCATTTTGGATAAAAATTCAAAAAGTTGGAGCATTTTGAAAATTTTTGAAACCACTTTTTTTTTAATTTAAAAATTCTATGCACGGATGTTCGTAGTACTCAAAAAGTCGAACAATTTTTCCTAATGAATTTTTTCGATAAAAAAAAATTGAAAGACATAACATTTTGAAAATCAAAAGAAATGAAAAAAAAAAACTTAAATTAGAAGCCAAACAACGCACGATATGAAAAAAGGTCAAGAGGTGAAAAATGTTTCTTTTTTTTTGAACGCCCTATAGGATAGGCATAACAAATTTTTGAATTTTTTTGTAAAAAATCGAAAATTCAAATTTTGAGCCAAATAACGCAAGATGCAGAGAAAATGATAAGAAACATAATTATTGGTCTTAGACCCGAGTAGAAATTTTGTTGTGGCCCCGATCGGACCCAGATTGGGGAATCTGGCCCCGATCGGGTCCAGATCGGGGGATTTCAGACCGGGGATGAAACACACGGCCCGATCAGGCCCAGATCTGGCCAAACCTGGTCCGATCGGGCCGGGCGTTTCATCACCGATCTGGGCCAGGTTTGGAAATTTCTACACGAGGAAAGATCTACCCGTGCAGAAATTTCCAAAACTGGCCCAGATCGGTGATGAAACGCCCGACCCGGTCGGGTCCCGATCGGGCCAGGTTTGGCCAGGTCTGGGCCTCGTCGGGCCGTGTGTTTCATCCCCGGGCTGAAATCCCCCGATGTGGACCCGATCGGGGCCACAGAAAAATTTCTACTCAGGTACAAGTTCTCTTTTGGCCATTTTTCAATAGGATGAGTCGTTTTCGTTTTAATCATGAAAAATATTGTTAAATAGAGCCGAGCGCGAAGCGCGAGATTTAAATCAAATATCGAGCGCGAAGCGCGAGTGCCCTGATGAGAATGTGCTCCTTCCCGTGTAGAAATTTTGCTGTGGCCCCTATCGGGCCCAGATCGGATGATTTCAGATCGGTGATGGAACGCTGAACCAGACCGGGCCCAGATCTGGCTCGATCGTGCTAAGTCTGGGCCCGATCGGGACAGATCTGGGCCCGATCAGGTTCTGCGTTCCATCACCGATCTGGGCCAGGTTTGGGAATTTCTGCACGGGTTAAGGTCGATAGAACTTTAAGTAAATTAGTTTTCTTTTGCATTTAAAGCTGTAATTTAATTTAATGAAATTTTAATTTAAAGTAATTTAAAAAAATACATATAGGTACAAGCGTCCCGTAAGGCGCAAGCTTCCCGCAGGGCACAAGCGCGCGAAGCGCGCAACACGGAGCACGAAGCGCGCGATAAGAATGTGCCCGCGAAGCGGGCAGATTTTTTAAATAAGTAGACGCGAATCTAAAATATTTTATACAGGAAGAAAAGCTTAAGTTATTTTAAAAGCTTATGTCGACGCACGGAGTGTCGCGACATCCCGAGTAGAAATTTTGCTGTGGCCCCGATCGGGCCCAGATTGGGGGATCTGGCCCCGATCGGGTCCAGATCGGGGCCCGATCGGGCCGGGCGTTTCATCACCGGTCTGGGCCAGGTTTGGAAATTTCTACACGGTATACGGTCTTTCTGAATTGTATTGTCATACCTGGAGTTAGAGGAATAGAGGTAAAATACAACAATAGATGCAGTTTTTCTTATGAATCGATTGATATGAAAAGTATCATGTGACATAAGTGTCTTTTTAACTAGTACATCAGTGTAGACCAACTAATTGAACAATGGAATAGAGTCGAAACCTAGAAAGGAAGCAAAATGTGTGGAGATGAAAATCGCAGAGTGGTAATTTTGATTAAATTTCGCTCGAACTTTTGTTCGAGAATGGGAATTACAGAATTTCATCGAGGTAAAGAGGGCGTGGTGGAAGTTCGGTTCATGCTTTTCCGTAATTTGGTTAGACAAGATTTATGTCTGGTACTGGCAGAATCCTAAAACCCTACTCTGGCTACTCTCCCGCGTTCTCTTCTCCTCTTTTCTCTCTCAGTTGATCTCGCTCCGTTTCTCGCTGGTACGGTGGTTTATTAGAATTTATAAGCGGTCCCGTTGACAATCGGAAAACGCCCAAATTGCTGGATATTCCACTCGAGATTTACTCCCTTTCCAGTGGAGAACGCGTGCGGGGAACGACCCTTATTTATTTGCCACCCGTTACTTCGAAATCACCGAGGGCTACCGGTCGCCAACGCACTGACTGTTTTTCGATGTGCATTATCGGTTAATTTTTGGGGTGAGACTCGCCCAACCGGAATTCATCGCTTTGTTTGTCTCCGCTTTACGGGACTTGGCTCTTTTCGCCCTGAAAATCAGCCTCCAACTAGATTTACTCTTTGGGAAAATATGACTAATTTCCAATCACTATTGATTTCGAAATATAATAATAATAAAATTATAATAATAATAAAATTATAATTTCTATAAACAGTCTTATAGCAGTCTTACAACAGTACACGGAGAGACTTTAAATATCAATTTTTGCTTTTCTTGCATATGTGTAGTTCATATAATAAGTTAGAATTTAGGGATAATCGATGTTATCTATTATAAAAATTCACATAGTAATTCAAATTGTAATTGTGATATATTTTTAAGAAGAAATCTTAAATATTGTACACTCTTTCATATTGGGAATAAGAATATTTCTAAATCATTATAGTAAAACTGGTCACGTGGTCTTGTGAATCATGCTGAAAAAAGAAGATGGGGACTACAAGATTTCCCCCTCTCAGTGAAATTCATTTAGACTTAGACACGAAAACGCTTTTTAATATAATTTTAACCTATATACACATATCTATCATACATCGCAACTATCGCACTATTGCTAATAAACGCACGCATATAATACTAAATATTCTCTCTGTTCTTATATACTAACAGAGAAAAGTTTCACCACTTGCGAGAAACTACTAGTGCTGGCTCAAAATATCACGGTACCCAGGGTCTAGTTCAACTTCTACACTCGCGGATACAAAATTGGTTGTGCCCCGGACTTTATTTATTTCTGTCAGTGATGATGCTGCCATTGGTCAAAATTCGGTGCGCGACTGTGCACCAGATGGCGCCAGTTCAATCTTTCGGGGGAGTCGGGAGAGATCGGAGAGCATTCGGCTGTTTTTACTAAAAAAAATTAGAATTGATCTTCTTTAGAATATTAACTTTTGAAATTTTTATTTCAAGACTTATTTTTCACCAGTATGAATTATTACAATTTCCAATTTCTTAACCGTGAATGATACTATTTCTTAAAGCACTATTGTAATTCTTGGTCCGAAAAATTAGAATGATCCATAAAATTATACGGAAAACTCATATTGAATTAAGAAAGATTATGGTTGCACCTGGATTATCCCTAAATTCATACATGTTTTAAGAATCTTTGATATGCCAAAGAACATTATTCGATATTTAGAGTCTCCCCGAGTAGAAATTTTTTTGTGGCCCCGACAGTGGCGTAGCTTACCCTAGGGGGGCCCTGTATCAAAATTTGTCGGGGGGGCCCTTCTACCTGACTGCGACGAAGTCCAAATGGAGGGTAAAAATTTTTCACAAAAGAAACAAAAACTCGGGGGCCCCTGAAGCTCGGGGGCCCCGTATCATTGATACGGCTGATACGGCGGTAGCTACGCCCCTGGGCCCCGATTCTGTTGGCCAGATTCCCCAATCTGGGCCCGATCGGGGGATTTCAGACCGGAGATGAAACACACGGCCCGACCAGGCTCAGACCTGGCCAAATCTGGCCCGATAGGGGCCCGATCGGGCCGGGCGTTTCATCACCGATCTGGGCCAGGTTTGGAAATTTCTACACGGGTCTTCGTGTATAACAGTCTTAAAACTATTATATCAGCTATTAAATTCTCTTAGAAAGGTAAACAACCTATTGTAGAAGGTTGCCAAATAACAATATGATCAAAAAATGATTGAATAATTCAGATCTTATTAGAGGATAATATTTCATTAGCGTCGCGAAAACGGGAACGTGTACCATTTTGTGACCCCCAGTTCGACAAGTGTTCCATGTAATGATGTTCCGACGCGTGCCGCATCACAGCGGGACATCGCCCAACCCCACAGTCTATCTAACTTAACTATTACCAATCGGTGACCGGGTAGGTGAATTTTGCACACGTATTATGTGGTAAATAAGTCGTGCGTTTTCGGGGTTAGTTCCTAACACGGTTCGCAGACTCGTTACTTATTTACTCGCATTAATTGGCTTATGGGGTGTACCGAGCTGTGGGAATCTGATCTCACGTTCTTGAAACATCTATTCGATAAATTTGATTATTTAATGTGCTGGAACAGTGTATATAGAGGCTCATCAATTCAAATATTACTTTTTTACATGAACTACCACCTCATTCATTGTTACGTCTTAAAAGGGTATTCAATAAGCTACAAAGGACCAATAGTCTAGAACTGATTTAAATTATTCACGGTAGCATTATCTGTGCTGTAATAAAATCAATTGCTTTTGCATTCAGAGTTTTCAGAATTTCAAACTCAGGATTTATTAGACCTTCAGTAATTAAATTCCATTCCATTATTCTGCAATCATTTCCTTCATTAAAGATATGACTAAGAGTTGAACATTGACATTATACTTGTATGTTCAAACTAAGGGGGGAGGTATCATGTCTTGTAAAATTATTGTATATCCCTGTGCAGAAATTTTTATGGGGTCCTGATAGGGTCCTGGCCGTTTTCTCTAGTTGGTGGATGTGGTTTTGTTTTTTAGTTTTTGATGGTGGTTTTGATCTGGAAAACTGGAAAGGACCCCAAAAGGCTGTTACTGATAAACAACTCTCGTATGGAAAACTGGTCAATATGCCATTAATATTAAAAAACTATTCTGGGTTCATTATTTGCAATACTTGATTAATTATCTAGTTATTTTCTGATAATAAAAATACTACGTATTATAAAAATAAGGTATTAATCATAACGAAACAAATGTTTCTAAGGAATTTTTAAAGAATTTCAAAATAATTTACGGGAGTTTCAATATTTTAAAGTAATTAAGAATGTCTTTGAAGTACTTCAAGGAATTTTATGTGATATTAAAGAATTTTAAAAGATTTTCAAAAGATTTCAAGTGATTTTAAAGAGTTTAAGGAGTTTAAAATGGTTTAAAATAATTCTAAGTGATTCTAGGGAAGTTAAAAGGATTTTAACAAATTTAACAAGATTTCAAAGGTATCAAGATTTCCTACAGGATTTCAACAGAGTTTAAAGCATTTTTAAAAAACTTAAAAATAATTCAAGGGAGCTTCAAGATTTTAAAGTAATACAAATTTTTTTTAAGCTTTTCAAGGGGTTTTAAATGATAATAAAGAATTTTAAAGGATTCTCAAAAGACTTCAAGTTTTTTTATGTGATTTTATTTAATTTAAAAACATTAATTAATTAATTATTTAATTTATAATTTTAAAATAGACTTTAAGTGATGTTGAAGAATTTTTAAAGAATCTCAAAAGAATTAAAATGAGTTTCAAGATTTCCAAATAATTAAACAATTTTTTTTAAGTATTTTTAAAAAATTTCAAAAAAATTCGATTTCAGGGAATCGAAGAATCGAAGGTACGAATCGATTCTTCGATTCCGATTCCAATATTCCCCCACTCCTCAAAAATCCCGCGTATATTAAAAATTTTGAGGGGTATGGCCACGGTGGAATTTTTCAAAAAATCGATTTTTTTGGTTTAAATAACGATCCTCTAATACTATAAAAATAAGCTACTATTCGATTTATAGCGAAAAAAATTTTTTTTCCAATTTTGAACGTGTAACGTGAGACGCCTATAATAAAAAATATGCTTCGAAAAGCACTAACGGAAGTCGGCCATTTTGATTGAAAAAAAAATATATTTATATATTTTTCTGATTCTTCGATGTTGGAGATTCATGTAAATATAATAAATTTTATAAATAAATTAATTTTTCATACAAAAAAAAATTTTTGAATATATCCATGATTTTGCATCCGCAACCGCAACACGAGGAAAAAATAAGTCATCGTAACTATCCTTGACTGTTATTGACTTTAGGACACGGCAAGAGTTTTCAAGTACTTCATAAACTTTTTTTTTTAAATCTGAAGTACTTTTCGAAAACTGTTTTATAATTCTTCACAAAAAATATGTACATACTTCAGATTTAAGAAAATGTTTATGAAATATTTGAAAACTTTTGACTTAAAGTCAAAAAATCCTATGTATCCCTCGATGTATCCTAAAGTTGATGACAGTCAAGGAAAGTTTCGATGACTAATTTTTTTCGTACATTTTAAAGGAGTTTCAAAAAAATACAAAATAGTTTCAGGATTTTCAAATCATTTAAAAATATTTGTAAATGTTGCAAGAGATTTTTCATGATATTAAAAAATTTTTAAGGATTTTAAAATAGAATATAAAAAAATTTAACAATTTTAAAGAAATTTCAGTTATCAAAACATGTGAAAGGATTTCAAGAGATTTATTCAAGTAATTTTAAGGGATTTCAAAAAATTCGAAAAATTTTCAAGATTTTGAAGTAATTTGAAAATATTTTGAAATTCTTTGAGATAACTTAAAATCTCTTAATTTATTAATCTCTTTTTAATCTTTTGAAATCCCTTTGAATCTCTTGTTATTAAAAACGATGAAAAAACTATAATCATAAAATGAATGAAAATTCATTTTAGATTGACTAAAAGGATCAGTACTTTTCTGTTGTTTGGAAGATTGAGCTGAGAAATTTCAAGTAGGCCATTGGCTCTCCGTATTTCTTCCACTTGGCCGTTTCTTCTGTTCCTTGGAAAGGGTTCTATGCGCTCGATGCCTTTTATTGGCACATGTCGCGCAGAAATGGGATCGATCTTCTTTGTAGGAGGAGCATAGGAAAAGCCGTGATCCGATATCTCATTATTGGTCGATCGTAAATTACAGTCACCGGAGGAAAGTAACGAGATCTCCAATTATCTTCGATTCGTTGCGACGGCGTGCGCAAATTTGCACAGGTAAAGAGTGTAAATCCGTAGTTAATATGCGTATCGAGTATCGCTTCGTTGCGTTGTAAGAAAGAAACATGATGAGATTGATGAGTGAGATAACACAGTATCTTTCAAAAAATTGACAGATTCGTGCTTTTTCAATTTCTCGATGTAAGCGATGTAATGAATACTGAAACGTGTAAATTTTTTTCGTCGAATCATCTCCCAATCCTCGTTCATGACGTATTACATTTCTATCATTACTCTTGATGAGAGATTAATATAAGGTGCATATTCAGGTGAAACCTTAATATGCATTTTTAGTCTCTGATTTTTTCGCTCGCTGATTTGAAGAAACGTATGATCATATATTTATATTTGATATAATTAAAAAATTTTTGCTGAATCTTGTTAGGCGTGATTTTTATATCGACATGAATACAAATATATCTATCATATCAAGTTTTGTTCTGAAAGAAATGTGAAGTGTTGACTATCCGTGCAAAAATTGTTACAATTAGCCCTATTTAAAATAGGGTTCTGACGAGGCCCTGGTCGGCATTTCTATTTTCGATAAAAATATTTTAATATTATTGGACATTTATGGGGCAATGATATAGTAGTAATATCTCATTAATACTAATTTGTTGATAATGAAACCGGGCATTGAAGAGTTTTTCACGTTGGAACCAAACATCGGGTAAAAGTAGGGAAATCCCAACATATATTTATATATTGGAAAATTTAATAATTTGTATATTGTTGATAAATACGGAAAAATATATTTCTAGGAATTTTAAACAGGTTTTCATGAAAATTATTATTAAACTACATTTTATGATTATATTATTTTCATAATTTTTAATAACTAGAGATTTAAAGGGATTTTAAAAAATTACAAGAGTTTTTAGTAATTTCAGTAAATTTTAAGAGGTTTAACAAATTTTAAAGAATACGAAAACTTGGAGTATTGACCAGTTTTTCCTAGGAAAGGTATTTACTAGGGAATTTTTTGGGTAAACTGACAAGGCCCTAGCCAGTTTTCCTTAAGTAGGGCAATATTCTGCCAAAGCGTTACAAGCCTTGTGTGGGCTTTGCCAGTTAACCTGGTTAGGGCCACATCAGAGGTAAAATTAGAGGAAAACTGACCAGGACCCTATCAGAACACCATAAAAATTTCTGCACGGGTACTTTAAGGATTCTAGATAAATCTCTGCTCATTATGAATCTGATTTTTACAGGCAGGAATTTTACACTCGCACGATTTATCATGAAGCATGATTGCTGGAGTGTACTAGTGATCCATTGAAAATTGCTACCTCGAATATGATTTCCCTCTCTTTTTTTCTCGATATGTCCTTTTCTCTTTCCTCTCTGTGGTTTTTTAGCCATTCTTTCTACAACGCATCTCTCTCGATCTCATCCCTTAAGCCCTCACTTTGACATCCTCCTTTACTCCTCTAAAATTTTCCACCTCGCTTGATCTACCTCTCTCTCTCTCTTTCTCTCTTTTTATTCCCATTCCCATTCCCATTCTCATCCTCTTGTTTTGGTCCAATAGTCAGTCGTTGGCCTGATCGATGATACGCCAACAGAGTACTGCGCATGGTCGTCTAAATACAAACTCGCTCTTTATTATACGGGGTGTGCCAATAAAGAGGAGGTGGTGAGGAGGCAGAGTAGCAGAAATAGGGGAGGGAAAAGGGAGGATGATTATCTTCTCTTCTTAACATGCTGGTGCATGGAGTTTATACTCAAGAACATTTTAGTACTTCAGGAAAATGATTCACAAATCTGATTAAATTATTTAAATTGCATTCACTGTTTATTGAGAGAGACTATCATGTAGAAATCGCCCCATTTGTCCCTATGTTCATTAGGGCGGTAGTCAGGTTCTTGCTAGAACAACTGGAATAGTAAATTCTAGTCAGGACCCCTTAAGGCACTGTTAGGATTTTCCATTCTTTGTGAATAGAAAATCTATGCACGTCTAGTTAGGCCCCAATCTTATATTTTAACCAAGTTTTAGTTGGGCCCTGATTCGAATAAAAGAACAAAGAAGTTCTAGTCAGGAACTGTTCGGGTCTTAGCCAGTATGGCCCATTTTACTGAAATATTCCCAATTCTCACAAAAAACACAGTTAAAAATAAAATTGTAAGAGTGAAAAAAAACTGTGCTATTACTATGTTTATAATAGTTTTATAATGTATAAAATACACCAACTTTACTTTTGACATTTAAGAATTTTTTATTTTTTATTAATTTGAATTTTGGTGCGTTACAGATGGTAAATAACCAAAATATTATAATAGAGAGGGTCTAGACGGGGCCCTACCTAACTCTCATTAGGGCCTGCTCAGAAGTTCTAGCTATAACCTGGCTAAAACAGCGTTACAGAACTAGTCAGGCCCTCTCCATTTTTCCCGACCAGCGCCCGACTAGAAATAGGGAAAACTAGCCAGGGCCCTACTAAATCCCGATCGGAATTTCTACATGGGATATATAGTACGGAGACTTTAGAATTTAAGATTGTTTGAATCAATGAAGCAATTTACTCAATTTTATTTAATTGTGATTAACATGCGTTCATACCTAAAGTAACAATTTGTAGTGTTCCATTGAAAAAAAAAGTCTTTTCTCGGCAACCCTTATAATATTATAGACCTGGTATTTTTTGACCGATCAAAGGTAGCTTTCATCACGAATTAATCATCCTGTAGACACGTTTTAGGCTTTGTTCAATATCAAGCTGATCACGACTGGGTCAGTATTGCTTTGTGGTTATAACTAGCAAGCTAAAAGATCTCTGAAGCGAAAAAGCAGGGGATGAGGTCATTATCCTATTTTTCATGGACCAGAATCCAGTTAGACTTTTTGCTAACGATTCTCTCATTTCGGCCACCTACTGTGCTACAGTCGCGTGGCGAATCCGAAGACCCTGCTTCTTTATTGCAAAGTATCAGTTTTAACGACCTAAACTTTTAACAAACTTTTATCCACGGAAAATAATTAAGCATTATAAATCTATAAATTATATCTGTAAATAATTAAATATGTGTAAATCTTTAGCGACGAGAAAACAATTCTAGCATTTATAAAAATATTTGTCATTTAGTTCCTTACTTTATATAATTAAATAATTTGCAAGCAAAAATTATAGTAAAAAAATTCCTAGAAACCTCTTGAAAACATTTAAAAATTCAAAAAAATCTACAAAATAATTACTCTCTTAAAATCGATGTTCAAATTCGTGAAAATCTCTAAAAATTCCTAGAAACCTCTTGATGTTTCTGAAGATTAAAAATCTCTTAAAATCATTAGAAATTTCATCAAATTCCATGAGATCCTTGAAAACTTTACAAAATCGTTTAAAAATCATAAAAATCTTTTGAAATCCCTCAATAAATTTCCCTGACAAATTTTAAAATCCTTTACATCCCATAAAATATTTTAAAAGTCATACAAATCTCTTGAAATCTGTTCAAAGTCGTAAAAATCTCTTAAAATTCCGAGAAACTTCTTGAAATTCTTTAAAATTCTACGATAACATTTAAAATCCTTTTTTAGCATTTAAAATTTATTATAAGTATTAGAAATCTCGTCAAATTCCAGGAAATCCTTAAAAATTCTATAAAATTTTTTAACAATCAGAAAAATATCTTGAAATCCCTTCAAATTATTTGAAATCTTACTCCCTAAATTTGAAACAGTAAAAATACCACTGATTGAAACAGTGCATTTTGTAATAACTGGTAAGCAGTAAACTTTACTGATTTGTAAATGGAGTTTACTGGGAATTAGTAAAAAAGTACTAAAGTAAACAGTTTTTGGAACTGATAAAACAGTAATACTTACTGGCGCATACAGTTACTTTTTACTGATTTACAGTGGAAGCCTAGAGACTGTCAGAAACAGTGAAATTTTACTGTGAAGCAGTGATTTTTTACTGTTTCAAATTTAGGGAGTATAAAATTTCATAAAATCTTTAAAAATGCGATGAAATCTTTTAAAAATCATTTTAAAAATCTCTTAAAATTCCTGGAAATTCTCTAACAACATTTAAAATCCTTTAAAATTCTCAAAAACATTTTGAAATTTTGAAATTCCTCGAAATTCCGCGACAAGATTTAAAATACCTTAAAATCCCAGAAACCTTTTTAAATCTCTTAAAATTTTATGAAAACCTTCGAAATCGCTTAAAATTCATGGAAACCTCTTAAAATTCCCAGAAATTATTTGAAATTAATATTTTATGATAACAATTAAAATCCCTTTTATATCCTTTAAAATCCATTAAAAGTATTATAAATCTCATCAGATTTCAGGAAATCCTTAAAAATTCCATAAAATCTTTTAAAAATCAGAAAAATCTCTTGAAATCCCTTAAAATTATTAGAAATCTCATAAAATTTCATAAAATCTTTAAAAATGCGATGAAGTCTTTTAAAAATCATTAAAAATCTCTTAAAATTCCTGGAAATTCTATAACAACATTTAATTACAATTAAATGTAATTAAATAAAGAAAAAATATAAGAAAATAACTATATAATTGGAATCTTCTTCTTGCATCAAAAATATTTCTTTAATATTTCTTTTTTTTTGTAATTTAATTACTATTCTCAGAAACCATTTGAAATTTTGAAATTCCACGACAAGATTTAAAATACCTTAAAATCCCAGAAACCTTTTTAAATCTCTTAAAATTCATGAAAACCTCTTAAAATTCCCAGAAATTTTTTTAAATTAATATTTTATAATAACAATTAAAATCCCTTTTATATCCTTTAAAATCCATTAGAAGTATTAGAAATCTCATCAGATTTCAGGAAATCCTTAAAAATTCCATAAAATCTTTTAAAAATCAGAAAAATCTCTTGAAATCCCTTAAAATTATTATAAATGTCATAAAATTTCATAAAATCCTTAAAAATGCCATCATAAAGTCTCTTAAAAATCACTAAAGTCTTTTGAATTCTCTTAAAATTCCTGGAAATTCTATGACAACATTTAAAATCCTTTAAAATTCACAGAAATTAGATGTCCCTGTTCTTGAAGATTGAGAAGTACTTTATCACGGTATTGACATCTGCAGAACTTAATTTACAGCACAGGTTTGTTAAAACTTTTCTGTGTGTAGATAGGTATATAATGTCAGAATTAAACTTGCAGTACGTGACGATTGTCGAATGTTATTTAAATGTGAGGCACGCATCGCTGACGACCATGTGGATGAGACAGTAGAAGGGGACACGCCTGAGGGTAGGGCGTGTACCAATTTGTAGCAACAATGCTAAAGTCACTGACAGAATTGGAACGTAATTCAAATGAATGGGAACGCGTTGTCCTGTCAATTTGCACCGCCACCCTGGAATTATTTTCCGCTTACGTTTGAACGAACTAAAGGCTTTTTAACGATACATATATATATAACATAGAGTTTGTGGACCTGTAATGGTCACTGGTTATATTTGTACATATACATCTCACGAAGAACAAGTATATGATATGAAAGCATTCGGATCAATAAAGCCAAACCATCATTAATATTGTATATCAATACCCTTTTCATTTTATGAATATGTACATTATTTTATTTAATATGAGGCTACCCTATTGAAAAAAATGACGTCACAAAAAAACGTCTTCAAATGACGTCATTTAAAGACGTCATTGGCTATGTCATAAATTGGAACATAAAATGACGTCTTTTAAAAACTTTTTGTATCATCGGCAAAATGAAATTACGTCATTTTTTCCAGCAAAATAACGTCATTTGAAATGTTCACAAAGGTTTAAAATACAAATAACGTCATTTTTTGTAAAAAAATTAACGTCATTTGTAAATTTCTTGGCAATAATGAAAATAAATAACGTCACTTTTTTTCCAATCTTCAAGACAATTTAAAATTACGTGATTTGTTAAAGAAATGACGTTATTTTCATTTTAACTTTTGGGAAATTTAAAATGACGTTATTTGTAGGAGAAATTACGTAATTTATTGCCAATTTTTTCTAGATAATTTACAAATGACGTTACTTTTTTTAAAGAAATGACGTTATTTGCATTTTAACTTTTGGAAAATTTCAAATGACGTTATTTATTGGAGAAATCACGTTATTTTTGTTTCTCAATGACGTCATTTTGTTTAAAAAGTGACGTTATTTATTTTCATTATTGCCAAGAAATTTACAAATGACGTTAATTTTTTACAAAAAATGACATTATTTGTATTTTAAACCTTTGTGAACATTTCAAATAACGTTATTTTGCTGGAAAAAATGACGTAATTTCATTTTGCCGATGATACAAAAAGTTTTTAAATGACGTCATTTGAAGACGTCATTTAAAGACGTCTTTTTGCGACGTCATTTTTTTCAATAGGGTAAATTACTTTATTTATGTTGAATACTACATGTATTTTTATCAAGGGAATTATTTTGTTACAGGTGTGGTTTCAAAATCGAAGGGCGAAGTGGCGTAAAACGGAAAAATGCTGGGGCAGGAGTACCATAATGGCGGAATACGGTCTGTACGGAGCAATGGTGAGACACTCGCTTCCGTTACCGGAGACAATCTTGAAAAGTGCCAAGGAAAATGAATCTGTAGCTCCATGGCTACTAGGTAATAATAATATTTTAATATAAATGTGTTTTACAGACTCTTTCCACTTGAATAGATTTTCTAAATTCAAAAAGAAATTACTTATTTCAATGAAAAAAAAAACAACAAGTGGAGATTGTTCTAATTGTCGATGTTGTAAACGTAGATCCTTGCTTCTTTGCACAATAAATGTTTTGCTGTCGGATTATTTTCGGTCGGATTTGTTTTATTTTTACAAGAAAACGTTGTTATCGGATTACATTGAGCAAGAAATATATAATTTAAATTTATAATTGAAATTTAAATTTTGCAAATATTATTACACCCCTCGAGACTTTCAACTCAATTTCACTATAGATTTGATAGCTAAAGACAGTAGGAGTTGAAAAAGAAAAAAGATAAGAGATCAAATGAAAACCCTCTTAAAATTATGAAACCTCTAGAAAATCTCGAATCTTTTTTTTCTGTCTGTCTCTATCAGCGCAATCCTCTAAGACAAGCAGCTTTAGTCAAGATTTCGAAAATAACCAACGCGAACTGATTGACTGTGGCCCTGTAGGGATGCACCGAAAGTCCATTGAGGCAGCGGAGCACCTGAAATCCGGTGGCGAGGACAGCGGAAACGACCATGCCGGAAGCGGAAGCAGTCCTCACCACAACCACCATCAGGGTGGACCGACTAGTTCCGAGAGTGGACAGGAGAGTCAAGACGGCATGGGTCCATCTTCTTCCTCTGGCAAGTATAATTTTACTTAATTTATTAAACACTTTTTGGTTGTTATTAATTTCGAAGCACTAAAACCATTAATGATCGGAAATAATTTGATAAGAAAATAACTATGTAATTGGAATCTTCTTCTTGCATCAAAAATATTTCTTTGGCCCCGGCCGAGTCTAGATCAGAGAACTTTGGCCCAGATCGGATCCAGATCGGAGGGTTTCAGATCAAAGATGAAACATACACATTTCTTGTCTTAAAAAAGTGGTGTAACGAAATGTCTCGGAAAATCTCGCATATATTTTTTCATAATATCAAAATTGAAAATTCGACTTTCGATGCCTTCATAGCGGGGCGAAAGTAGCAGTTTCAACCCTAGGGTAGAAAGTAAAAAACAACTGAACAGAAGGCTGAACAACTGAACTGATTGGCTTTTGAATGACTTGAAGTTGTTAGAAAAAAAACAAAATAAACGCGCGCGTGTTGGTTTGCCCTCTCCTTTAAAATTTCACGAAAACCTTCGAAATTTCTTAAAATTCGTTAGAACTTCTTAAAATTCCTAGAAATCTCTTGAAAACCTTTAAAAATTAAAAAAAAAATGTTCAAAATAATTAATCTCTTAAAATCCATGTTAAAATTCGTGAAAACCTCTTGAAGTTTCTGAACATTTAAAATCTTTTAAAATCATTAGAAATTTCATCAGGTTCCATTAAATCCTTGAAAACTTTACAAAATCTTTAAAAACTTAGACAAATCTCTTGAAAACCCATAAAATTTTACGAAAACCTTCGAAATTTTTTAAAAGTCGTTAAAACTTCTTAAAATTCATAGAATTCTCTTGAAAACCTTTAAAAATTAAAAAAAAAATCTTCAAAATAATCTCTTAAAATCCATGTTAAAATTCGTGAAAATCTGTAAAAATTCCTAGAAACCTCTTGAAGTTTCTGAAAATTTTAAGTCTCTTAAAATCATTAGAAATTTCATTAAATTCCACGAGATCCTTGAAAACTTTACAAAATTAATTTTAAATTAGACAAATCTTTTGAAAACCCATAAATTTTTATGAAAACTTTCGAAATTTTTGTAAATTCTACAAAATATTTTAAAAATCATAAGAATATTTTGAAATTCCTCAATAAATTTCCCTGACAAATTTTAAAATTGATTCATTTATTATTTTACTTCCTATAAAATATTTTAAAAGTCATACAAATCTTTTGAAATCTATTCAAAGTTCGTGAAAATCTCTTAAAATTCCAAGAAACTTTTTGAAATTCTTTAGAATTTAACGATAACATTTAAAATCCCTTTATATCTTTTAAAATTCATTGAAAGTATCAGAAATCTCGTCAAATTCCAGGAAGTCCTTAAAAACTCTATAAAATATTTTAAAAATCAGAAAAATCTCTAGCATTTCCTTAAAATTATTAGAATCTCATAAAATTTCATAAAATCCTTAAAAATGCCAACATAAAGTCTCTTAAAAAACATTAAACCCGAGTAGAAATTTTTCTGTGGCCCCTATCGGGCCCAGATTGGGGAATCTGGCCCCGATCGGGTCCAGATCGGGGATGAAACACACGGCCCGACCAGGCCCAGACCTGGCCCGATCGGGGCCCAACCGGACCGGGCGTTTCGTCACCGATCTGGGCCAGGTTTGGAAATTTCTACACGGGAAGTCTTTTTAATTCTCTTAAAATTCCTAGAAATTTTATGAAAACATTTAAAAATCTTTTAAAATTCTCCAAAATTTTGAAATTCTTCGAAATTTCACGACAAGATTTAAAATCCCAGAAACTTCTTGAAAATAAAATTCTACGATAACAATTAAAATCTCTTTTATGTCCTTTAAAATCCATTAGCAGTATTATAAATCTCATCAAATTCCATGAAATCCTTAAAAATTCCATAAAATCTTTTAAAAACAGAAAAATCAATTAAGTTATCTTAAAATCTTTCGAATTTTCACGAAAACATTCGAAACCGCTTAAAATTCGTTGGGATCTTTTAAAATTCTTCGAAGCCTATTAATATTATTCCTGATAATTTCAAAAGATTTGAAATCCCTTAGAATTTCCTAAAGTTCTTAAAAATCTTTTAAATTTTCACGAATTCTTTTAAAATTCCGCAAAATTTCCTGGAATTCCTTAAAATCCTGCAAAATCTTTTAAAAATTGATAAATCCGGTAAATTTTTTAGTTATGTTCTCCACGATCATTTAAAAAACATTAGAACAATTTTTCTACACAACGTAAACTAAAAAATAAAACTATATTTTCCTAAAAAAAAAAAACGAAAAATAAATTTTGTCATTACAACAGGCGGAAAGGCGATCAATTTCTGCACCAAATCAGCCCGAGTTGAAAGCATTTCGTCAATTCTACAAGTGGACATTCTATAGAAGCTTTGTTCTGAAAAGGTTAATAATAATTTAATTAATTTTTTTAATAGTTTCTTTTTTAATTGCTGTTTATTGTAACGAGTTTAGATTCTTTTCTCGAGAAGCTTTTAAAGACTAGAAACGTTCTACAATAACTTATCAGAGCTTCAAATATCAAAATGTTTTTATATATACGTTTTTTTTTTTCTTTTTCACAACAATCTTCAAGAAAATTATTTAATTTAATATAGAATTGACGAAATACTCTGAATTTAAGGTGATTCGACACAGAATTTGTTAAATTTTTCATATGTTTAATTAAAAAATCATTAAAACCTACTACAAGATTATAATAAACTAATTAGGTACCCCTTTCTTAAAATTAAAGGAAAAGATATATTCTTTAATTTAAATGATGATAAAGTTTCTAAAAATTAAAAATTATTCATCAATCTAGAACAGAATTGACTAAAAAACATGGAAAAGCTTCTATAGCAACAGTATTGGGGAACTTCATATTTTTATTGAACCGTCACTTCCAGGATTAAACAATATAAATAACATATTTTTAATTCTGGGATCTTGATCATTTAGGTGAAGTTAATATTATAATTAAATTAATGTTAATAAACATTATACATCTTCTGAGAATTTCAATACTTCGTGCATTAATAAAAACGCTTATAAACAAGCTATTTTAAAAAATTTTTTGTTATTAGATTGCTAATTAGATATTATTTATTCATAACATTTCTAATCATTGCCTCTTGTCTCATTTTAGGTGCAGCTCAAGACACGGAACAGCTCAGGAATGAAAGCATCGCTTGCTTGAGAGCGAAAGCTCAACAGCATCAGTTGCAGCTGAGTTTACAACCGGCGGGAACACCCGGAAGTACCTCGTATCAAACTACTCCACAACCTAGTACGCTTCACGCCTCAGTGTAAACGGAATTGAAATTTCCAGTCTCAAAGTGGGCTTCTCGACTCCTTTTTTAAAAACAACTTGAGCTCTAAACACTTTCAAATGTTGTCGAATCAAATTATTCGAGAAATCAAGGAGAAAATTTCCGAGAGTCTAGAAACTCATGACGGAAAAGGGCAAAGCGTTCTCGATGTTGAGAAGCCTTTTTTAAACTTAGTGAAATTCTCAGACAGCAGAGTCAGCGAATTTAATACTCGCTCTAAAAGTGTTAATCTATTCATCAATTGTCAATGACTTGATTTGTCAGCCATGTGTAAATCTCGCGAGAAGAAAATGAATTCTTGGAAAAAGTGTATTGTAAAGGTTGGTTGTAAGTAAAGGTTGGTGCTGGTCCACAAAAAGCATGTTTTTGACAAATCAA
>CAJFCP010000638.1:159049-169852 GCA_904066005.1 Synergus itoensis | reverse complement strand
TTAAAATTCCCTAGCTTTATAAAATCTCTTAAAATTTCATGAATTCCGTTCAATTTCCGCGAAATATCCTAAAATACCTTAAAATTCTACGAAATATTTTAAAAATCCTAAAAATCTTTTGAAAATTGTCAAAATCCATTGAAATTCCTAGAAATCTTTTGAAATAAGTCCCTTTACATAATTTTTACTTTACATCTAAGTCCCTTTACATCATTTAGAATTCATTGAAATTATTAGAAATCTCATTAAATTCCACAAAATCTTTAAAGAATCATAAAAATCTTGTGAATTCACTTAATCTTCCTCAAAATTTCAAAACATTTCAAATCTTTTAAAATTCCCTAGCTTTATAAAATCTCTTAAAATTTCATGAATTCCGTTCAATTTCCGCGAAATATCCTAAAATACCTTAAAATTCTACGAAATATTTTAAAAATCCTAAAAATCATTTGAAAATTGTCAAAATCCATTGAAATTCCTAGAAACCTTTTGAAATTTCTCTCTAAAGAAGGTGATGTAACGAAATGTCTCTAAAATCTCGCATAAATTTTATTATTTTTTCAAATCTGCTCTCTAAATTTGAATCAGCGAAATTTTATTGGTTTTTGAATGACTTGAAGTTGTAAGAAGTAAAATAAATAATTGTGCGCGTAGCGCACGTGTTGATTTGCTAGTTATTTATAAAAATTCTGATTGAAGCAAATAAACCGAGAGATTTTTATTCATTTGCTTTACAATTACGTCTTACCAATCTCTCTTTGTACATCTTGCAGACCATTCTTCAAGTTAGCAACTTCTTTCTGAAGATCGGCCATGCTAACCCTGGCAGCCGTTCGCACATGCGGCATATCTTCTTCAATTTCCAAAACGTCCTTGAACCTATTTTCCAGAGTTTGTACTAGGTAGTGAAGTAAAGTTGTGCCTTTGGAACAAGAAGATTTTGTATCAACCAATCTATTCAAGGAAGCTAATTTGAAGCCGCAGGCATTTCCGCGAGCGTTTCCACGATTTACGTAATTTCCTAAAGCCAAGACAAGTTCTAAAATCTTCCGGAGTCTTCGAGATCTTGCGACCTGTCGACTTGCTTCCAGAACAGCTCGCATTCTCGGTGTCAATTCAGATATGCTTGCAGAGAACTTCTTTTTGTAGTGCAATGATCTCAGCCTTTGCTCATAATGGGGAACCCTGAAAACAATCAGTTGTAAGAATTTTTCCTAAACTATTAATAGCAGCAGGTGCTCAATTAATTTTAGGCTTACTTTGATATTTGGTACAGGAAGCAGTCAGCTCTGCTCTGAAGTTCTTTCTGGTTCATGTCCAAAAGAGCAGCTTCTTCGGACGAGGGAATGTATTTTAACAATTGTTCTACCATGTCAATATGCAGAATATTCTGTTGGTCCATCGACAAAATGGTCCTTGTAATTTCATTGTCAGACATTTTCAACTTGGACAACAAAATCGTACAATTTTGAGCCCTTCTGGAATCAATGACAGACATTGTTTTCTTGTTCTTGCCTAAATTTCTCAAGTCTTCAATGGATCCTTCCGTGGATACGCCATTCTTTTGATATGCGCAGAAAATTTTGTCGATGGTTTCCAAATCCATGATGTTGTAGAGTTTCGAGTCGTCCAGTTCTGACCAGATAGTTCCTTGCAATTTCTGCTCTGGAATCTTTGCCCAGTTGAAGGACTTCAGAGGATTACTTGGTTGAGGAACGTTCTTAACTATTCCGACCTGAAAATTTAGTTCACCATTTAGAAAGTTTAGTTCACCATTTAGTATTCAATAAGATCATTAAATAGAAGATTTATGATTGACAATATTTACCTTCATAGGAGGTGGTGCAGCAGGCATCAAACAAGGAGGAGGTGGAGGTGCTAATGGAGGTGGGGGAGGTGGTGGAGGTGTTGGTTTTGCTTCAACCTTTTCAATGACTTCATCCTCCACTATTTTTATCGTTGCTTTGGCATCATCTGGAAGGCTACCGGAAGCGACTAATTGCTCCAGACGTTTCCTCTCAGATTTTTCGTTGTTCACTTGACGAGAGAGAGCTTCCATGCTATCCTGCAATTCTGAAATCCTCTGCTTTGTCTCGATATGCATTGATGTTTCCTTCTCGAGGCGTTCTTTCACTCTTGATAAACTTGCTTCCATATCTTCCTACATAACAATAAAATAAGAAGACATTTAGAACACCTTACATATAATCAATTTCAATAATTAAATGAAAAAGAAGAATTTTTAAAGACTAACTTTTTCCTGCGTCCTTAGATCTAATTCCTGCTCCTTCTTTGCGAGTCTCGAAGACATATCCGAATTTTCTCTTTCCAATTCCTCGGCCTTTTTCCGAGCCGCTACGAGTTCCTCTTCTTTCGCGAGAAGATGAACAATTTCCTTAACATTAATTTCGATTGGAGCCACATCAGGATTTCTAGTCGTTCCAACTTCATTTCCTTCGGATTGGAGAACAATTTGTTGAACTATTCTGTCGAAGAGGAGCCAGTGTTGGGGATAGGAGCCATAGTCCACTGAAATTATAAAAATTATTATTACTTCTAATACTCTTTTGCTAATTTAGGGTTGATAATTTACTTGTGAAGAATCATACTAACACGGCAGTAGAATACAGTGTTCCAACAAACTCAGAAGATGAGGGTAAGCTGCAGTGTGACTCAGTTTTCGCCTCAGAAGATCAAACATGGCAGTGGCGCTCTTCGTATCAACATGTTCTTTTTCAAATTTTCTGGCTAATTCCTTCTCATCCTCATTTCGTACCATTTCAAAGAAGTCTAAATGTCTGTCTAGAGTTTCGTTTTCATATTTTCTCAGTTTCTCGATTATGGGTTGAATCCCGAGCATCAGCAATTCATATCTCAAGTGCAGTCTGAATTCTAACGTCACTTGACCTGGTCCATAATTCAAGACAGCATTGATGAAAGACATGATTGCTGTTTTCAAAGATAAATTGTCCTTATAAATTCCAAAGTTCTTGTCCAAATCGTTAATAATACTTTGAAATCTTGCTCTTTCGGAATGGTATTGTTGAAAATGTAGCATGGCTTCGAGGACTTTTCGGTGACCACCTGGTACCAGACAAACTGCACCGAGAATTTCTAAAACAGCGATTTTCGTCTTTATGTTTTCAGTCGCCAGCGACTGAGATATTGTGTTGATGGCTGTTGGATGAGCGAGGACGTGTGCTCTTCCATTCTGAAAATAATACATTTTATTGTTAGGTTTTTTAAGTAGGTATTTATTTTGAAGAGTTGATTTAGCCGAGCAATGTAATTCTTACCGAGTTATTCATCAAGGCTTTTAAACAGCCTATGACGCTAGTATGAAGATTGCTGTTTCCAGCTTCTGGGTCCATTGTTCCCAAAACTTGCAACAAAGAATTTAATCCATCCAGCTCTATAAACCTGAGGACGAAACTGTGAGGTTGAGTCCTCAAGGCAGTTTTTAACGCCTCTACCTGTCGCATTTGATTTGAAATTTCGTCACCCTCTTCTGGAAACGGTGCCTGCAACAGATAATTACGGTTCGATGAAATTATTTCTAGAATTATAGGTTTAAGAAGGTCTCAAAGAAAGAATCCTAACGTCTTAGATCTTATCAAAATTGAGAAACTGCCTTGTTGAAAGTAAAAAGATAGAAAGTCTATTTATTTGAATCTTTTTCAATCTTCAGAATTTAAATATAAAGGAAAAATGCATCCTAATGTATCCTTTCCTATCCATGACAATCTATTTCTAATTATTTCAATCTTTTTCAATCTCTCTTGAAGTGAATTAAAAAGTCTATCCTTTTCAATTACTTCCTTTCTATTCATGTCTGTCCTTAATCTAATCTTCTCAATCCTTTTATATCTTTTTGTATCCTCTTAACAATCTTCTAGGAAACCTATCCTTTTCAATCCATATCTATCTATCCACATCTATTTTTGTACATATAATAATTTCAATCCTTTTCTATCTCTCTTGAAGAATACTACCTAGTCTATCCATTTCAATATTTAATCTCTAAAATTGAATCAGTGAAAGTTGACTGATTTTTAGTGACTCTTTTTTCAAGATTTCATTCAGTGAAAAGTCACTGAAATTTTCAGTAATCGTCATTAAACTACTGAAAATTTCAGTGACTTTTCACTGATTTCCAGTAGATTTTTCACTAATTAAAATCGTGAGAAAAGAGTCACTGAAAATCAGTGGAATTTGACTGGGAATCAGTGAAATTTCACTGATTCAAGTTTAGAGAGTATCTTTCTATTAATTTCTACCTTTGTATAATCATTTCAATCCTTTTCTATCCTTTTTACTCTAGGAAGCCTATTCTTTTCAATCCAAAGGTATGGATTGAAAAGAATAGGCTTCCATATCTATCCTTTTATAATAATTTGAATCCTTTTCTATCTATCTTGAATAATACTATCAAGTTCAAAGTCTATCCAGAGATAGAAAAGGATTGAAATTATTAATAAGGATAGATGTGGATAGATAGATATGGATTGAAAAGGATAGGCTTCCTAGTAGATTGTGAAAAGGATTGAGATGATTAAATTAATTCTTTTCAATCACTACCTTTCTATCCATGTCTATCCTTAATCTAATAATATTAATCCTTTTCTATCCTTTTTAAAGTCTTCTAGGAAGTCTATTCTTTTCAATCCATACATTTATATCCACATCTAGCCTTGTACAATAATTTCAATCCTTTTCGATCTCTCTTGAAGTGTACTATAAAGTCTATCCATTTCAATCTTTACCTTCCTATCCATATCTATCCTTGTTGAATCAATTTAATACTTTTTTATCTCTTGCGAAGTATACTACCAGCCCTATCTTTGTCAATCCTTCTCGTTCTAACTACTTCTATCATTTCACAATAAATTTCAATCTTCTTATACCATATATATTTTTCTGTTTCTATCTGCCTAATCATTTTAACGCTGTTATGTCTCCTCTCCTCGCAATTTGAATTTCTTTTTTAAAATCTAAAAATCATGAAACTTATGCATTTTAATTATGATTATAATATCTATGAGATAGAGAAAAAGAGTAGAACCATATTCTTGCAAGAAAATAGAAAATAGACAGAATAGGATAAGATAGAGAAGAAAGGGGTCTGATAGCGATAGGTTAGTGGTTATAATAACTAAGAGATTGAAAGGGATAGAGATGGATAGACGAGATATAAATGAGGAGATTATGAAAATATAGATTATATATTTAACAAAAAGATTGAAAATGATAGATTTGTATAAACAAGCGATAACAGTATCATAACTCCTAAATCCTTCATTAGCTCAGTAGACTAAGCCTTTAAATATTATTATGCATGTTCAAAATTTGAAAATAAATAAGTTTAAAACTATGGATAGAAAAAAGTTGAAAATAGGAGAAGAAAGATATTCAAATGTTTTTGGAATAGATAGACTGAGAGATAGAAAAAATTCGAGAAAGTGGATAGAAGAGATTCAAATTATTTGAGAAGAGACAAACTGAAGAATAGAAAGAGATAGAAAAAGATAGTGTTTGATAAATGCAAAGTGTGCATCCTTTTGTATCCAAAAATTTCTAGTTTTTTCTATCCTTTTACTTCCAACAGGGTAGTGCAAGCATCTAGAAACAGACGCGGTTTCTTCTTTTCTCTTCATCACATCAACATTCTGATTACGGTAACTTACACTTGCTATAGTTCTGACTCTTTCAATATAATCTTCAGGATCGCCGCTAAGATCAGTGGTTCTCATTCCGCCATTTTCAAGGGTGCCGTTACTCTTTCTGGAGCAGTAGATCTGCCACTTCTTATTTGCCGGAAGTGCAAGTACGGCTTGTCTGTTCGCCTGGGTCAGGTCCAGTTCATCAACGAGCTCAAGAAACATCTTGTTTAATTCTTCTTCTGCTGGCATAGGTAGAGTTGGTGTCATGGCTTGAAGCGTGAGTGTTCCCGTCTGCTCCACAACACAGTAGGTGATTTCCGGCGGTTCGTCATCCTACAAAAAATTGATTAGATTAGGCAAGAAGTATTAGAAGTTGACGATCAAACGATATCATTACGAAAGATCGTAGATCTCAATCCAAAAGCAATTTAATTCGTAAATGATGGTATGCTCAGGTTTTTTTTTTTTCTTTCGAAGATCGGAGCTTTCACTTCTATTAAAAAGGACCGCGGGCTTTAGTCCCGATTACTACTTGTCTTTTTTAATGGTACGATCATTACATACACTCCGTTTCATTCATCAAGGAACCTCTGAACTTGATGGCCCACTTTTTTGTACCTCACTTTTAAACTACTAGTAAACCAACACGCGCGCTAAGTGCGCGATTATTTTGTATTCCTTCTTATAACTTCAAGTCATTCAAAGCCCAATCAGATTTGCAACAATAATGTATCCCCTGTATCCCAGATTTTCAAGACATTTGGTAACACCATTTTTTTAGAGAGGAATTTCAAAAGGTTTCTAAGAATTTTAAGGGATTTTGACGATTTTTAAGTAATTTTCACTAAATTCAAAAGAATTTTAGAATTTCTAAATGATTTTGTAGAACTTTAAAGGATCTCAGGATATTTTGTCGAATTTAAAAGGAATTCATGCAATTTTAAGAGATTTTTAAAAGAATTTTAATGGATTTTGAATTTTTTTATATTTGGAGGAATTTTAAGATATTTCAACGAATTTTAAGGGATTTGGAAGGTTTTGTGTGAAATTTTAAGAGATTTCAAACAGTTTCTAGGGTTTTAAGGAATTTAAACATTTTTCGTGGAATTTCGAGGAATTTTCAGAGATTTTAATGTGTCGTAAGGAATTTTTACGATTTTTAAATGATTTTAAGAGAATTCAAGGGATTTTTATGATTTTATAAAAGATTTTGTGAAGTATTAAAGGATTGCATGGAATTTGATGAGATTTCTAATAATTTTAATGAATAAATTTTAATGGATATAAACGCAATAAAAATATCTACGAATTTTAAGAGATTTTCACGAATCTTAACGAATATCAGGAGATTTTTATAACTTTTAAAATACTGTATGGATTTTGAAGTATTTTAAAGTTTGTCGAGTATTTTATGAGATTTCTAAAAGTTTTAAGGAATTTCAAGACATTTTTCTGATTTTTAAAAAATTTTGTAGAATTTAAAAGGATTTCGTAAAATTTTAAGGGATTTTATGAGATTTTTCTAATCTTTAAAAGGTTTTATAGATTTTTTAAGGATTCCATGGAATTTGATTAGATTTCTAAGGATTTTAAGAAATTTTAAATGTTAAGACATTCCAAGAGGTTTTTAGGAATTTTTAAAGATTTTTGCGAATTTTAACTTCGGTTTCAAGATATTTAAGATTTTAACGGTTTTCGTGGATTTTTAACGGGTTTCAAGAGGATTTTGGGAGTTTTAAGATATCTCAACGAATTTTAAGGGATTTCGAAGGTTTTCGTGAAATTTTTTTTCTCTAGTTTGTTTTTTTTTTTTTTTTCATTCAACTTCAAGTCATTCAAAAACCAATCAGGTTTGCAACAACAATGTATGCGAGATTTTCGAGATATTTCGTGACACCACTTTTTTAAGATAGAGATTATAAAATTTAAGATTTGCTAAAGCTATACATGATTTCTTATAAAGAGTGTAAAGATGAATACGGAAATGAAAAAGGTATAATAAATAAACATAAAAACTAGCTGTCAAGTTGTATCAACTTTTGTGCTCATTCAATCAGCACTTTGCTGATTGAATAATTAAATTTTATTAAATAAATAAAATAAATTTTATTTAAATTATTTTGCACTTTTGTCGGCAAAAATATTGCCGAAGCTCGGCACTAACATGGCACAACCACGGTGTGCATAACTCCGGTCTGCACTTGGCAGCCAAAGCTTGGCTGCCATTGTCGGCCCAACACTGGGTAAAAAGTGACAATTGGTCCAGTAATGTGCCGCGACTGGGCCAGACTTTGGCTGATTCTCGTAAAACATGATTCGCCGTAGTAAATGTGACACTTGTCCCAATAATTTGCCGTTTCTGGGCTAAGCATCGGCAATAGATCGGCAAATTTAAAAAGCCAATATAGACAGCCAGAACTGGCCCACAATGGGCCGATTAAAATGCCGATATTGGCCCAATAATGTTAGCCGATCTTTAACTGCCGAAACTGAACCAAGCCTGGGCCGTGTCATTTCCCTAACACTAACTTTAAATTTTTATTATTTGAGAAATTATAGTTAAAAAATTGAATTTTTAAAAAATAACTTTTTATAACTTTCTTATTTCTCAATGAAATGCATTAATGATAAGTATAGGTCAATCGATTCATCTCGACACAAAGAATATTTATTTTCCTTACGTCAGGTCAAAATTTTGATTATTTGAAAAGTTATTTTCAAATAATTCGATACAGTAACACAAATTCACGCAATTTTAAAGGATTTCAAAAGATTTTTTAGTAATTTTAAAAGATTTAACGATATGTTGTTAAATTTTAAGTGTTTTAAAAAAATTTTAAGGAATTTAACGAAGTTTCATTAGATTTTTTCATGGGATTTTGAATAATTTTAGGGAATTTAAAAGGATCTTACGAACTTATTGAGATTTCTGAAATTAGACTAGGAATTACAAGTTTTTATATTTCAAAAATTATATATTCTGAATTATTTTGCATACTTTTGAAATGCCTTAATTTTTCCAATTCCATAGTTTTTTGGGAAAATGGTTTTCTCTAAAGTTTTAGAGAGTTTTCCTTAAACTTTTGAAAATTTACTAAAAATTTTGGACATTGAACAATACATACCAACAATATTTTAGGTAATCTTTCTAAATCTTTTGGTAATTTATTGGAAAAATTATGAAATATTCCCTAAATCTTTCTGAATTAAAAATATATGTACCTAATAAATAATACTGGAAATTGTTCCAAGAAATACTTTTAATTTTCTATGTAAGTTTATTAAATTTGCTCAAAGGTTCTGAACTTCAAAAATTTCTAAATCTATAATAAATGATGCATCGTTTTTGGATAGTTTTTAAAAAAATCCTCCCCGCACAAAATATGTGGAGTACTATTCCTCAAGAATGTTTTAGGAATTTTCTTCATCAAATATTTGGGGAAATTTCGGAAAGTTTGTCGTAAATAGCGTCTCAAAAAATTCATGGAAAATTCCCGAAGACATTTTTTACCGTGCGTATTGAGAATCCTCTGCCTTTTTTAGTAAAAAGAGTGCAAAAAATGCAAAATTAATTGCGCGCAGAGCGCGCGGATCATAGTTGCTAATATTTTTGAACTAAAGAAGATATATATTTCGCTGAGATTTTTGGAAATGACAGAAAAGATATCCGTACACAGCGGCCTTTTCATTAAAGTTTGTATTTTTTTTAAATACCTCTATTTTAACTAATTATTGACTTTTAAATATAAGTGGGAACAAGGCTTTAGTTATTTAGTACCTTCGTTTTATTATTAGTCAGGGCACTAAATCCCTGTTGTAACTTACATTTAAAAGTTAAAAATTATTTAAAATTGCAGACACCGAGGCAAAAAACCGTTTTTTCTAAAGTGGAAATTTTATAAAATTTGGAAAAGTGATTTTTCACATAAAACCAATATCAAATACCTTCTCAAATGATGAGAATATATCAAGTGTGATATTTCTATACAATTGTTTTTCAACATTTCTTCTCGCTCACGTTCCACATGTTGGCGATTGGACTGAGCCATTGATTCATACTTACGGTCTTCTCAATCAGTTGTACCGTTGAATTGATTTCTTAACAACCATATGATCTGCTTGAGGCAATAAGAAATTGTCTTCGCAAATAATAGCATTATAGGAAATTCGATTCGTGCAGTTTTCAGCCAAATAGAATTCCTTTCAAACCCTATAGCTTTTCTGAAGAAGTTGTACCTTCAATTGTACCTATACATTATTTCCTCTGCTACAAAAATAAAAAAATAATCATCTTAATTTAAGAAGTTTATTTGCTTCCTCATAGAGGAAGCTTTGTAGTGGTGACAAAAATCCAGTTAAAAAAAGGTTTTTTTGAACATATTTTAAGTGGAATATATCTAATATGATGTCCTGAAAAATTGTCCGGATGTGTGTGTGTGTGTGTGTCACGCTTTTAACGATCCTGCAATATCTTTAGAACGCGTATAGATAAATTGATGAAATTTAGCATATTTATTCCACTATTTACCAAGTTGAATTTTTTTACAATGGTTTACCAAAATATTAAATTTTACAAGTTTCGTGTACTTTTATAATTTTTGTAAAATACATTTTTTCACTATAACTTCTCAAATATTCAAAATTTAAAGTTGATGTAAGGAAAATGAAGATTCCTTTCATCGAGACGAATCGATTGACCTATATGATTAATGCATTTTATTAAAAAATAAGGATGTTACGGCTAATTGTATTTTCAAAAATTAATTTTCAAATAATCAAAATTTTGACCTGACGTAAGGAAAATAAATATTGTTTGTGTCGAGATTAATCGATTGACCTATATCATTGATGAATTTCATTGAGAAATAAGAAAATTATAAAAAATTATTTTTTAAAAATTCAATTTTTCAACTATAATTTCTCAAATAATTAAAATTTAATGCTGGGAGTCGATTACGTATCTTTTTATCATTCTCAATTTTTCCTACTTAAATAATAAGCAATGATAAAATCAAATTTAAAACTAAGAACTCGATTTTTTTTACAAAGTACATATAATTAAATTTATAAAACGAATTATAGAAATGTCTACGTGACTCAATAAAGTTTTTATTTACTTATATCAGATGTACAATTATAATAC
>CAJFCP010000638.1:134622-149049 GCA_904066005.1 Synergus itoensis | reverse complement strand
CTACTGCGCATGTGTCGCGCTCGGCATCCGATTGGTTGCTATTCGCGTGCAATTCAAAATGCTAAAAAATATATATTTTTTATTTATAGAATTGGCATTTAATTAATTTTTTTTTGTCAAGATTGATTAATTTTGGTCTAAGAAACATTTCCATAAGTTAAAATTCCACTATTTATAATAAACAATAAAAATTATATTTTTTAGCATTTTGAATTGCGCGCGAATAGCAACCAATCGGATGCCGAGCGCGACACATGCGCAGTAGAGTTTGGGGCCCGCGTTGGGAGCACTGCACATTATATATAATAAATTACTTTTTATTCGATAAATTGTAGATGTAGAGGGGGTAAATTTCTAGCTCGATCTAAGAGTACTGATATAAGTTAAGGTTGAGTTAGTATAGTTACCTCTGCGAATGCATATATTATTCTTTTCGAGTAACTCATAATTTTTAGTATAGACTTTAGCAAATTTTAGAATCCTTTATATTACTTTCTGATATAAATACCCGATTTCCCTAAATCGTAAAAGATTATACTAAATTCTAATATCGATTTTAACGTATTCTGTTAATAAATTCCTTTCAGTATATCATTTTGCCTTGTTTTTTATTAGTATATTAGATACAATTATTATATACAGCAGAGAAATGTGTTTGTTGAATTATATGTTATGCACGAATGTACCCCGCGGCATTTATTGAACTTAGAATTTAAACTTCAGAGCGTGCCATTTTCTTATTACCCAAGAGTATATTTTACGAATGAATTTCGCATTTGCGTTTTGTTTCGCGAATTATCTCATCAGCCCGCATAAAATGACAGTAATGTAGGAAGCGATTACGCAGTAAAACGTAACGCTTGGACTCCCTGCCTGCGTGTTTTACAGAAAAACAGGATCCACCGCATGCAAGATTCTGTCATGAAATTCCACCTGCAGATCGGGAAGTACTTGTTTCTAACCGGTATGAAATTAAACTCATTATTTGCAATAACTCAAAACCGGGCAAGAACTTAAACTTCTTATGAAATTAAAGTCGACCAGAACGTTTTCGATAATGATCTTCAATTTGAACCGATTCCTCGGGCTATTATTAACATAAAATTTCTTATTATGTTTGTTAAAGTTACCTTTCCATTAACAGAAAAAAAGCGCTGTCAAAAAATTTAGATGCGTTAATTCTATAACGATTTCAATTACAGAATTTACTTTTTCTATATTCATAATTAAATTTGCTCATAGAAGTTTTTTAAATACATCAATCAATTTTTCTGATCAAAGTGAACAAATTATATTCGTAAAATATTATTGCATCACTAAAATTAAAACAAAATTTTATTGAAAAATAAAAAACTAATTAAACAAAAAATATTCTCAGCAGATAGTTTTTTAGAATTAGTTTTATATTTTATCAAAAAATTTGGTTCATAGTCTTCTATTTCTTTCAAATTCTCCGAGATAAAAAATATTGAAAATTTCGAAATTTCGACTTCAGCTTTTAAATTATCAACATAATTGACTAAATCAACCTATGTCTTTTGCATTAAAAAAAGATTAAAAAGTTATTAAAAAGTATTTCATAAAACTCTTCATTATAAGTTTTTTTTTATCAATATAATCAGAATTGAAAAAGAAAGAAATTCACATTTAAAACGATTTTTGAGAAAATTTCGAAATTAAAAAAAAATATATTTATTTGATCCGACTGTAAACTTGATTAATTATGGACTCCATTTTAGAACTACAATCTCTCCAAATTTCGTGACTCTAACTTAAATGGTTTTTGAGTTATTACGGAAAATGTAATGATACTAAGAAAAAAAGTTTGTTTAAATTAAACAAAAAAATTTGTATGAATTATATAATTCAACGAAACAAGTTTCTTACTTCAATTAACAAAACATTTATTTAATTTAAAAATTTTTAATAATTACAAAGAAAATTTAATTGTATGAAATAAAAATTTGTTTGATTCAAACAAATTTTGATTCAATCAAACAAATTGTAAAAAATATTATTATATTTTTAAAATAAATAAATAACGTAAATAAAAAATATTTTAAAAAATTAAAATATTAAAATAAATATTAGAATAAAAAATATTATTAAATGTATTATTAAAAAAAAATAATAATATCTTTAGTGATTTTGAAGAATGTCAAGCGAGTTATTTAAAAGTTTATTTAAAAGATTTCAAAGGATTTCAAGAGACTTCAAGAGATTTAAAAAAATTTCCAAAATTTTAAGAACTTCCAAGATATTTTAAGGGATTTTAGAAAATCTAAATGATTAGCGAATTTCGAAAGATTTAAAATGATTTTAAGGAAATTGAAAGGATTTCAAAAAAATTCAGAAGTGTTTAAGAATTTTCAAGAAATTGTACAAGATTTCTGAGAATTCAGGTGATTTGAAGGAATTTTAAAGTTACTTTTTAAAGAATTAAAAAAAAATTCAAAATACTTCAAGAGATTTAACAAAAATTGCAAGTGTGAAATAAAGATATTTATAAATATCTTTACTTCACTAGATTGATTCATAGATTCATTTCTATAGATTGATTATTCGGAAATTCAAAAATATTATTATTATATTATTATTATTATTATTAATTAATAATATTGAAATTTTCTGCCCGGAACCTCGCGTTTCAAAGATTGACGGTCCATTTTCGAATAAAAATTATAAAGTGAAGGGGAAGCCGGGGCAAAGCGGTATACCTAACGTTATTATCAATTTTTCACTAAAAAAAATTTTTTTTTCGCACAATCGAGTTAGTGGCTTATTACTTTAATCTATAATACAGTTTTTATGGGTATTTAACTTCACAATTTTTTAATACATATAGACGATTATTGCTATTGTAAAAAAAGTGCAATTATACCGCTTTATCTTTGATAATACCTTTCGACTGGGGTGGATCAAAATAGGTGCACTTTATAATTTTTATTCGAAAATCCACCGTCTAATTTAAAAAACGCATGGTTCTGGGCAGAAAATGTCAATTTTGGCGATGCTTGAAAGGTATTTCGAAAAAAAGTGACAATAGTTTTCTAACACTCTTTGATAATACCTTTCAACTGGGGTGGGTCAAATAGGTACATTTAATAATAAAATTATGTTTTTTAAAAAAATCGTTTTTTGTGAACGATTGTAGTTTTTTGGGGCTTTTTGCGCATTTTAGCATATTCTAAAACCTTCTTTTTGACTTTCTTTTTTGTATTATGTTTATCAGTTAAAAGTAAAAAAAAAAAAAAAAATTTCGTCAGACGAGACGTCTAATATGTCAGCGAAATTGAAAATTTTGAACGTCAATTTATTTATCACATTTGTATTTTTTCAGAATCTGAAAGACAAGAATCTGGAGAGCTAGACAGATAAACTTATACATAAAATTTCTATAGGCATTGCCTTTTCAACGCAATGGTACAATTGACTCTCCGTTTGGGAATTGAACCCCGGTCTCCTCGCCAACAGTCAAGGATTATACCAAGTTGATACCGAAGAGCACATTTAACAGTATTTAATTCTAAATTAAAGCACATAACTAGGATGTGCATTTACTATAAGAATAAAAGATTGTCTGACTGATTTTCAAAAGTTTATTATTTTCAAATAACTATTTGAAATAAATCTGTTCTTCTCAGTTGATAATTTTTATTTCGATTGCTTTTAATTTAATTTTCACTTTCCACTTACGTAAAAATCCACTTTGGGTATTTCCAGGGGTTCAAAGACCCAGAGAAAAACAAAAATAAAGAGCTCTCTTGTGAAACATTTGTGACTTGTCGTAAAGTTTTCGTCGGTGCAGGTCGCGCTTTGAATATTTGATTTTCTTTCTACATTTTATCCGGACCTTTTATAATCTCGAGTGATTAACGGATTGAATTTTCGAACTTTCGCCAGAGATAAAATTACAAATTTGATGGGACACTGCGTGAAAAATGAATCGAGAGCAAAGAGCCAATCACCGTCGCGTCCAGTTGGACATTCGTGATATCACTGGCATAACTTTTCCAGGGGCGCTTGTCTGTCATACTATTATCATCGACTAAACCTGGCGCGAATATTATTTGATGATAACTAGATCGACCTTGAAAAAATTCCACCGAGTGCAGGATGTATTAATTAATCAATGACGGGAAATGTACTATCACATCCTGCGCGAAAATATTATTGAAATTTTGCGCGAAATATTATTGAAATTGAAAAAGTATAGATTGATTGATCGCTTTATGCAAATTGCATTGGACGAGATCAATATGTGCGGTTATTTTGATTCACTGAATTTTTAAGAATTTTGTGAAATTTTATGAGATTTTTAATAATTTTAAGCCATTTTCGGATTTTAAAAAGATTTTATAGAATTATAAGGATTTAATAATTTTAGTTGACTTTAAAGGACGTAAAGGAACTTTAAATTTTATGGTAGAGTTCAAAGAATTTCAAGAAGTTCCTGGGAATTTTATGAGGATTTCACGAGGTTTAAGAGATTCCAACGAATTTTAAGCGATTTCGAAGGTTTTCGTGAAATCTTAAGTGATTTGAAAAGGTTTCTGGGTGTTTTAAGAGATTTTAAGGGATTTTAAATCTTGTTGTGAAGTTTCGAGGAATTTTAAGAGATTTAAAAAAGTTTTTAAATTTTGTCATAAAATTTCCAGGAATTTTAAAAGTATTCAAGAGATTTAAATAATTTTAAAAATATTTTGTGGAATTTTAAAGAATTTTGTGAAAATGAGATTTCTAATAAGCAATTATCTGATTTTTAAAAGATTTTATTCTAATAATTTAAATTGATTTTAAAGGACGTAAATGTTATCGTAGAATTACCAGGAATTTTAAGAAGTTTCTGGGAATTTTAAGAGAATTTATGCACCTACAAATATGATTTTTAAAAGATTTTGTAAAATTATATGAAATTTGATAAGATTTCTAAGGATTTTAAGTCTTTAAAATTTAAGAAATTCAAAGAGATTTTTACGAATTTTTAGAGATTTTTGCAAATTTTAATTTGGATTTCAAGAGATTCATATGATTTTAATGGTTTTTGTGGATTTTTAAGGGATTTTAAGAGGTTTCAGGGAGTTTTAAGAAATCTTAACGAATTTTTAAAGATTTTAGTAAATTTTAACTTGGATTTCAAGATATTCATGATTTTAAAGGTTTTTGTGGATTTTTAAGGGATTTCAAGAGGTTTCAGGGTGTTTTAAGAAATCTTAACGAATTTTAAATTCGTTAAATTTAAATTTTATTTTCAAATACTGCAATTTAAAATAATTTTTGGCTTTTAAATGTATTTAAAATGTATTTAAAATGTATTTAAAATGTATTTAAAATTAAAAATTAAAAGTTTAAAAATAAAAAGCCGGAGTATATATATATATACATACATATACATATATATATATATATATATATATGTATGCATGTATATGTATATGTATATCGATTGATTGATCGCTTTATGCAAATTGCATTGGACGAGATCAATATGCGCGATTATTTTGATTCACTGAATGAGATATGCAATGATATGTGAAGTGAAAGTGTAAGAGTTGTCCATTATAAGATGTCATGAATAATATTAATATGCATTGTTAATAAAAACAATTGTACTGGAACTTGCTGTACAAATTCATACGAAGTCAATGAAGTCATAAATTATCAAACTGAAATTTTAATTTTGAACAACTTTTTATCAATACAATAACTTCTTATCAATAACAATAAAAATATGTGATATTAACAAAAATTTCGAACGAAACAGTTTAAAAACCAACAATTTCAAAATAACTTAATGGATAATATAATTTATTGAGAGAGGGGATATTATTATTATAATTTATATCAAATCTTACCTGCAGGCAGCCGCAAAAAGACTTTTTAACTCGGGAAGGCATTGTTTGACAGCGACCGACAAATTCCTTTAGAGGTTGTGGACTCTTGACAGGACAACTTGGAATAGTTGGAATCCTCTGAAACAAAAGAACAATACATTTTTATTTATTGTTCTGAAAATTCGCTATTTAAACTCTAAAGAGTCTAAAACTTAACACATAATCACTCAGTTTCCCAAGTAAACTACTTTTTGTATAATACCAATTGTTTTTCAAACATTTGAAACAATAAATCGAAAAGCAGTTTTTTGCTGTGAAAATGTTGAAAGAGATATAAAAAACACCTGTAAATATTTTTCTGTAAGTGAATTTAAAACTAGTTTAATTAACATGATTTATAACCAGCCACATTACTGTGCTTTTTTCATCAAACTTTAAATTTTTTATAAGATAACTAGTTCGAGGACATTGTTTTTCATTAAATTTTTCAAACTTAAAAAACAAAGCAAGAACTTTACCTTTTCTTTGGACTTAAAAATTTCCCAACAACTTAAGAAAAACCGAATTTAATAACCGCATTTTGTAATCTTTCGTTGAGTTTGCCATGCAAAAATTTACCTTCAAAGACATGTCATTAGTTAAATAGAGTCATTTCGAGTTATATTGTCTAATACTAGAAAAACGTTATCGCCACTGAATACGAGAATGTGGTAATTGTTTTACTTTTTACACAAATCCATCAGGGACACCAAATGTGTTACATAATTATCGGAAAAAATTTTTAGAACAGCTAGTATACCATTTCCACTATTTATTGCTGCGACTAAAGATAATTCTTAGCTAAAAAGAAAAAAATTTTTGAACATTTGAAGTAAAATCATCTAATATAGGATATGTAATGACTGTACGAATAAAAAGCAAAGCATTTTTCTTGGCCAAAAAAATAAAAGAATAATATAACTTTCAAAAGAAGAGATTTTAATCTATGGAACCAAATGACGATGACCATATACTTTCTTCCACTGCAGTAAAAGCGTGGTAAAAAGCATATCTTTTCTAATTAAAAATGAGATGCGAGAATGTTAAAATTTATATCTTTCCGTTTCGAGTCGTTAATTCACCTCATTTCTTGCTTGTCGCAGGGAATTTTCCAATGCATTTCATAAAATAATGAAGCAAAATACTAAAGATGCTTAGACCTGCTTAGACTGAGAAAGTAGTAACATTTTCTCAAGGTCGTTGTGCAGAACATGTTGAGTTTACTACTCCCAGGTTCCTATTTAGTATACGGAAGAAAGTGATTGCTAAACGACACTCAGCATGCACAGAAAAGGAGGAAGAGTCTTCTTCCGTCACAATTTCGTTATAATTGCACTCGACAATTAGCGAATTTCACTTTTGCACTCGAGTTTGTATTGTATGGAACCTTCCTTTCAGAATGATGCTCAGTGCTCACGAGTATGCATTGAACTTGCGTGAGGAACGGTGACAAGGTCTTCCGTTAGCCTCTGTTATCATATGCGTAATGTGAAACTCGCTTATCTTAACAAAACGTACAGCAATTAGACTTGACAATTTTATTTATCACTATCCGTATGCATATCGTGGTAGGTTTTACCTCACCTAGGTAACCTACTTGCTGCTCAGGTGCCACACACTGTCAGAGCCCTTTCATCTATTTCATTACGAAATTTTCCTCTTCTGAGTTATAACATAATTCCTAAGTGTCAAAACGTATAATTTCACTACTTTTAACGCGTGTTATCATTTTCATGTTTTTAGAGTATCATTCACGCAGGAGAAATACTGTAATAGTATTTTTTGCATCTGAGCAAGAAATACGCGAGAAACGAGCAATAACGATTTAAGCTCTCGTCTTTTTTTTTAAATTAAAAACTAGCAGACCAACACGCGCATAATTATTTATTATAGTTTTTACAACTTCAAGTCATTCAAAAATTAGTGAAATTTTGATGATTCAGAGAGCAGGTTTGAAACTCGGTTTGAAACAACAATGTATGAGAGATTTTAGAGACATTTCGTTAACATCACTTTTTTTAGAGAGGAATTTCAAGGGGTTTCTAGAAATTTTAATGAATTCTGACAATTTCTAAGTGATTTTTACGAAGTTTTAGAGATTTTTAGGATTTTTAAAAGATTTTGTAGAATTTTAAGGTGTTTCAGGCTATTCCAACAAATTTTAAGGGAATTCAAAGGATTTTTATGATTCTTAAAAGATTTTGTGGAATTTAATAAGATTGAATAATAGTTTTAATGGATTTAATAAAAATTTTAATGAATTTTAAATGATGTAAAGGGACTTTAAATTTAAGCGTAGAATTCAAAGAATTTTAAGAGGTTTTCACGAATTTTAAGCGATTTCGAATTTCATGAAATTTTAAAAGGGCTTTTAAATCTTATTGTGAAGTTTCGAGGAATTTTAAGCGACTTCAAAGGTTTCATAGAGTTTTAAGGGACTTTAAGGGATTTTAAATATTATCATAAAATTTCCAGGAATTTTAAAAGATTTCAAGAGATTTTCATATTTTTAAAAATAGTTTATAGAATTATAAAGAATTTTCTGAAATTTAATGAGATTGCCAATAATTTAAAGGGTTTTTAAATTTTATCGTATAATTTAAAGAATTGAAAAAGTTTCTGGGGAATTTTAAGAGGTTTTCACGAATTTTAAAAAATTTTTGTTAATTTTAAAACATTTTATGAGGTTTAAAGGATTTTAAAGTTTGTTTGGTAATTTTATTGAGGAATTTCAAAAGAATTTCTATAAATATATGATTTTGCTTCCTCATAAAGGAAGCTTTGTAGTGGTGACAAAAATCCAGTTTCTAAAAAAAGGTTTTTTTCAACTTATTTTAAGTGGAATATATCTAATTTGATGTCCTGAAAAATTGTCCGGATGTGTATGTGTGTATGTATGTCACACTTTTAACGATCCTGCAATATCTTTAGAACGCGTATAGATAAATTGATGAAATTTGGCATATTTATTCCACTATTTACCAAGTTGAATTTTTTTATAATGGTTTACCAAAATATTAAATTTTACAAGTTTCGTGTACTTTTATAATTTTCGTAAAATTCATTTTTTCACTATAACTTCTCAAATATTCAAAATTTAAAGTTGATGTAAGGAAAATGAAGATTCCTTTCATCGAGACGAATCGATTGACCTATATGATTAATGCATTTCATTAAAAAATAAGGATGTTACGGTTAATTGTATTTTCAAAAATTAATTTTCACTATAACTTTTAAAATAATCAAAATTTTGACCTGACGTAAGGAAAATAAATATTCTTTGTGTCGAGATGAATCGATTGACCTATATCATTAATGCATTTGATTGAGAAATAATAAAGTTATAAGAAATTATTTTTTTAAAATTCAGTTTTTCAACTATAATTTCTCAAATAATAAAAATTTAAAGCTGGTGTTAGGGAAATGAAGATTCCTTGTGTCCAGACGAATCGATTGACCTATAAGATTAATCCATTTCATTCAAAAATAAGAAAGTTATGCTTTATTGTAATTTACGAAACAGAGTTTTTCAAATATAACTTCTCAAATAATTAAAATTTAATGCTGATGTAAAGAAAATTAAATACTTAATGCTTCCTCTATGAGGAAGAAAATCATATTTGCTTACAGGAAGCAAAGTGCTCATTGAATGAGCACAAAAGTTGATACAACTTGACAGCTAGTTTAAAAGGTTTTGCAGAATTTTTAAGGATTTCATGGAATTTTATAAGATTTCTAAGGATTTTAAGAGATTTTAAATGTTAAGAAATTCCAAGAGATTTTTAAGAATTTTTAGAGATTCTTGCGAATTTTAACTTGGCTTTCAAGAGATTTATGATTTTAATGATTTTTAAGGTTTTTTAAGGGATTTCAAGGGGTTTCTGAAATCTGGATTTTAATAATTTTAAAAATATTTTGTGAAATTTTTAAGAATTTTATGAAATTTTATGAGATTTCTAATAATTTTAAGCGATTTTATGATTTTTATAAGATTTTATAGAATTATAAGGATTTCATGGATTTCTAATAATTTCTATAATAGTTTCTAATAATAATAATGGATTTTAAAGGAACTAAATGTTATTGTAGGTTTCAGGGAGCTTTAAGAAATCTTAACGAATTTTAAATTCGTTAAATTTAAATTTTATTTTCAAATACTGCAATTTAAAATAATTTTTGACTTTCAAATGTAAGTTACAACAGGGCTTTAGTGCCCTGATTAATAATGAAACGAAGGTAGTAAAGTCCTGGTTCCCACTTACGTTAAAAATTTATAAATAAATTATAATTGCAGTATTTAAAGTTAAAAGTTAAAAGTTTAAACATAAAAAGTTGGAGAATATATATATCGTACGGTCGGTAAATAGTTTATCATTTGCCCTTAACATTATTGGTCATTTTCACTGACTTTTGATGACATGGCATTATTATACCGATAATTCGCGCGAGCAATGAGATTTTCTATAAAATCTTCAAAAAACGGTAAGCATTATTAATTCGTAATTAATATACATTCTATAATTCTATATGAATACATATTTTGTATAAAATTCAATGAATACAAATCAATTCGCAAGAAATTTAAATTTCAACCCATGTTCAATTTAATGCAAGCCTATATTCGATAACATATAATTTAACCCGAGACTAACTTAATAATTTAACAATAATTTGGTGTTTTAGCAATTTGACGCAATAAAATTATAGAAGGTTGTATAGATTAGTTATATATTTCACTCAGGTGAACGATTATGCTTTCTGATAAAGCTGTTTCGCATACTGTTTTTCGATCAATATGTGCCAATTAGGAAACACAACCAAGGTAGATAAGCAGGCAATTTTCTATGAAAAACATACAATTATACGACATGAGTTTTGTTTCTACGAGGAAAGAAACCTACTTTTAAAAATGTTTTGTAAAAGAAGAATAAATTAAGTGATTTTTTAAGTCAAACGAGACTCAAGTAAACAGGCCACGAACTAGATCAGTAGGTGAGATTAGAAGATAGGGATATGTGTATATACTGGGAAATAAAGTGCTTACTTGTATTCCAAAATAGTAGACACCAATATTTTCTATGATATTATAGATATGCATGTGCGTGATCTTAAAGGGGAAGAACATATTACATGAACATATTTTATATTTTTAATAAAGAGAAGTAATTTAATGAATAGTAGAAGTAATGAATGAATACTGAAGTAGAACATTTATTATACTCTCCCTTTATACCGTTAGTATTATATTATGGGACTTCACTGCTTCCAACAGTCGTAAAATTCTTTATACTTCCATGTCGAGTTGGTAACAGAAAAATTACGAGAGTACGTGACTTTGGTATATTTGGATCATGGCCCTGTGTTTAATTTAATTCTATAGGACAATTCGTTTTCACACAGAATTTCACAGAAGGGCGGAACCAGTGAACATTGAACGTGTCCAGTGTCCATGAAACCTCGCATGCTAATCGTTGATTTGTATTATTATTGTTAAGACGTGTTCAAATTACGAAGGTACCACCAATAAATTAAGAAAAAGACTTGGCAGCCCAAAAACTCCAAGAATCGTAAAATCATCACTTTTTATGTCTTACTTTATTGCGAAACGTAAAAAAAAGTTGAGACGAGAATTTTAGGGCGACACTTTTCCCAGAACATGAATACCCTCAGGGATTACTTTATAGTTTATAACTTTCAAAATCTGAGCGAGAGATAAATTTAATAGGCTTGTATAATTATACAAGAATTTACTTTTTGTAATTTTGCTTTAAATGGTGCTAAATTAAATAAACGTGATTATTTCTTATACAAGGAATATTATAAGTTATGCAAAAAACATTTACATCTGTCTAATTATCCCTTAGGAAAAATCCTCACCTTACTTGACTTTTAAGCTAGTTGTAAACTTCCAAGTATAAATAAGACTAAATGAAAATGAGTAAACGCAGTTTTGCACTCTAAATTGAGTTTAAATCCAGGAAATAAATGGTTTTTGTTGCTGGGAGTATTATGTTCCCCAAGATTCTTAAAACGCTTTTGAAAAGCGCCAAAGGGTATTAAAATATGACTTTTGTTACTAGTCTGACAAAGGTAAATAAATCCAGCGGATTTATAAACCGGTGAATAAATCCCTTGGATTTATTTACCTGGGTCGGTATACTTGACTTTAGCGGACTCTGATGTCTTGTATTACGTTGAGCACGTGCGAACGTGTAAGCACACGTGTTGTAGCAGAGAATGTGTAAAAGTGTGTAAGAGTAGTTACAAGTATGTTGAAGTGCACACGAGACTACGAGACTTGGATCAGACCTAGCCAATTCCTGTTTGCAAACATTCTTCGTCGAGACTTTACATAGATACGCCTTATATAACAAACTGGTCTTTCTGATTGTGAGATTAATCGGGCAATAATTGCATGCCGAAGTACAACTTTGATCAGTGGCACAACAAAGGCGGAAAGACAATTTGATGCTAACTGCTTGAAACAAGTCGTTGATTGTTTTATCAATCGATCGATAAGCGCTTACGTTTTAATTTACTGTATAAAAATTAAGTAAATTAAATGTAATGCAATTACACTCGACCCTTCCAATGATGAACAAATCCAAGCCAGAGACCCTCCCAATGATGAAAAAATTTCTTCTCTCAAATGACACATCAGTTGCGCATGCGTATTACGTATAAAATAATATTTTTTAGCAGTTTAAACTGCGCGCCAATAGCAACCAATCAGATGCCGAGTGCAATGACTTGCGCAGTGGTATGAAATGAATATTGCAAATAGGGTTGTAAAGTTTCATGAAACTTTGATCAAATGAAAAGTTTCATGAAACTTTTGAAACGTTTCAAAGTTTCATAAGTTTCAAATATTAGGGCGGGAAATTTGAAAATAATTAAAAATTGAAATAAATAAGCAGTTAAAAAAATTAAATCATTAGATAAATAATAAATTAACTTATATACATAAATTAATAATAAAATACAATTATAACAATAGTAAAATGATGTTTTTTTTTCATTTCGAATCTAGCACGACACAAAATGACCTAACTTCAACATGATGTGAGCGCATGCGCATATATGTTTTATGAAACTTTGGAATGTTTCAGAAACTTTGGTCCAATGAAACGTTTCATTGTTTCATGAAACTTTCAATGTTTCAATGAAACGTTTCATCGACTCACATCCCTAATTGCAAAAGATTTTGTTCATCATTGAGAGAGGAATGCGTTCATCATTGGGAGGTTTTCATCTTTGGGAAGTTCATCATTGGGAGAGTCGAGTGTAGTAATACTTAAGACTTTTGAGTTGCAACTCAAAAGTCTTAATTTTACTATACTTTGTGATACTTTTTCCAAACATGTTTCATTGTCTTAAAAATTCTCTAAAATTCAACCGCACATTTTGGTGAAAAAAATTTGAGCTGTTGATTATTTGAGAAGTTATAGTCGAAAAATCAATTTGAATAAAATTATAAAAGTTCATAAAGCTTCTAAAATTAAATATTTTGTTAAACACTTGTAAGAAATTCAACTTACACTGAAAAAAATAGATTGTACCGTTTACGATCTTCTAAGATTAACTATGGGACAGCGATCTAGATATTAAGCCGTACAATCTAGATGTTAAACCGTATAATCTGGATATTCTAAAATCCTGGATTAAAAAACTTAAAATCTATATTATACGGTTTAACATCCAGATTGTACGATTTAATATCTAGATCGCTGTCCCATAGTTATATAAATCGTACAATCTATTTTTCTCAGTGTATATAGTAGAATAGCTATGCAAAATTTCATTAATTTATCTGTACGCGTTCTTGAGATATTGATAAAGAGTTCATATTAACTTATTAAAAATTTGCGACATTGTAGGTATTTTATATTTCAATGTTATGTTAACGTTTATGATAAACTGTATCGGCATGCCCTGGTTAACATACACGCTATAATAATATAGAAAAGAGAATTTACATGTTTCTCATTTATTATTCTTCAGAATGTATTTTGCTTTTTAGATTTAAATGGGAAGTATTGATTTTTTTAAGTGATCGCTAAGGCCAGAAGATGAGGTGCTTGCAAACATTGGGACAGTATTTACAAACCCCAAAGATATTATTATAATTATACAAGGGGGGCTTAGCCCCCCTGCGCGCTTCGCGCGCCTACCCCCATTATAATTTTTATGAATTCTATGATTTTCAATTTTGATATTATTGTTTAATTTATTGATATTTTGCCAACGTCATTGAATGTATATTTTTTATTTTAATTGTATATCTTTTATTGATACTATATTTATGAGAAAATATGGTAACCATGGTCACTATATTTTACAATTAATTTGAAATTCAATGAAATTGTTGCCAAGATCAAAGAGGTTACGTGATAGAGTCTTATACGATTCTTATATATATGTCCTATATGGGTTTTATAGCGGTCTTATTATCGTCTTATGGGGTCCTACATGGGTCTTATGGTGTCTTGTTGTAATCTTATTGATTCTTGAACAGTAGCGGCGGCCATATCTTTTTATAATATAACCCTAAACC
>CAJFCP010000638.1:64348-129622 GCA_904066005.1 Synergus itoensis | reverse complement strand
AAAGAAAAGAAAGATTCCTTTCGTCGAGACGAATCGATTGACCTGTATTATTAATGAATTTTATTGAATATTAAGGAAGTTATGCTTTTATTTGTAATTTTGAAAATTTTTAATTTTTCATATATATTAGTTCAAATAAAAACACTAATCCTAGAGGTCAATCGATTCGTCTCGACGCACGGAATCTATGAATGATGAGGTCGAAAGATTCTCTGTTTCGAGAAAAAAGAATTATATATATCTTTTAATATTTAAGAAAATCGTTAATGCTTCCTATATGAGGAAGCAAATTCATTTGCAACTTCATCATAATGAGGAAGCAAAGTGCTCAAAAAATGAGCACAAAAAATTTAAACATAGTTAACTGGAACACCCGAGATCGGATTCACAGCTAGTTTAGTCTTGTTTTAAGTTTTCTTAGTCTTAAAACAAGACTGAAAACTGACTTAAACTTAAATTCAGCCTAAAAACTGATTTAAACTGTAAATACTTTTAGAACTTGTTTTTTTCTGTGAAGTTTTTATATTTCAAAAATTATAAATTCTCAATTATTTTGTATAGTTCTGACATCACTTAAAATTTTTTTTAATCTATTGATTTGTAATTGTTCAGAATCCCCTGAAATGAACGTTTAAATTGACAAAAAAAATAATTAAGATTTTAAAATCAAATACTTTCAATTTGGAAAGATTTTTATCATTAAGGAAAGATTCTATATTTTTAAATCGCAGACGGATGTAAAAAAGAAAATCTATAAGAATCTACAGTATCTCGAAAATTGTAACTTTCACTATTTTTACAATATCTTCATAATTAGAATTAAGAAAGTCTGAATAAACTCAATTTATACTCATTTCGAGCTAATAAAAAAATATTTATTCGTAATGTAAAAAATTTCGAGTATTTCGAAATCAGTATAACGTTCACCAGATATTTTCTAAATTAACTGTTATTAATTAAATTAACTTCTAAAATTGAAATGCATCATTGATTCCCGAAAGTCTTCTACAAAATATACTCTTATGGAGAACTTTCCAGACGATTTTTTTTCCAAAAAGATTAGAATCTGTTTGGAGCCTTCTCAAATTAGAAAGTAATCATTTTCTTCTATATATAGACAGAGATTTTTCACACAAGTGAATACATTAAGAATATTTTATTTGTACTTGGAGAGTCATTTATAAGTTTCATCGAGTCTATAAATTCGCAAATACGGTTCTTATTAAATGTGCCTAAGAAAGTGCGTGCGCCATAAACTGCGTGGTCAATACTGAAGAATTCAATATCAGTTTCGTAATGGGGTATAAAATTCACGACGAGCTTGCGCGAGAAAGTAGTTTTGCAATCGGTAAATATATTATTTTAATGTCTATGGACGGAAGTGGCTCAATAATAATTACTTTCTCCAACCAACATCAACACGACGATTTTCATATAACGATTAAAAAAAAATTCTGTATATAAACATAGGTTCACCTAATTAATTGAAACGTGAGTTTATCAACGATAAGACAGGAAATTTCTGGGTCAAATTCTAAAAGTAATTATGAGATTTAATAGTAAATTCTTATATAGGATTGTATATCGAAGGCTTGCGAAGGCTTTAGCTAGAGAAGCTTGATTAAATTTAACAAAAAATTATACATAATTTCATTTTAATTGACGTGTCGAAATAAAATGATGAAAAAAGTCAGTAAGAAGTAAAAAAAAGTAAAAGGCCTACAGAACTGACCAAATTAGGTCTCACTTATTGAACGGCCCTTTCATCAAAGTCCGATGACATAAGTAATTTTAGGCCGGTCACTGAAGATCGTCCTGACATGTAATTTCGTCGCTTCCAGCCTCTAATCTGTCAACGTACAGAACCTGTCATGCAAAACATGAAAGGGACAGCAGGAGGGACCAATCGAAACATCCCATTTAAATCTTTCTTTGAAAGGGCGTCAAGGAAAGGAGAAGTTTCACTTTTCGAATATCTTCGGTGAGAGTTCTTGTAAGGTCTGCACTCTACACGAATATTTACGATCGAATGAATATTTTTTAATCGACCATTGTTACAAGAACCGTTTCACCAAGAATTGCTTCGATGCTTTCCAATTTTTGTTATTTAATACGGCCTAATTAATGTGCAAAGGCAAGCGAGCGTGAGTGGGTTCACATAAAAGATATGCTGGCTATTATGAATGCATTTTATATGTATCGACAATACCTACGAGCTAATTAGAATATGAGAAAGATTCTAATTGTAAGAGAATGACTCCCTTCGCACGTGCACAGATCTGCATAATGTATTACGCGATACCTAATTAGAGACACGATCTTGTGAGAAAACATTTTACTTTTACTTGTTGATTGCTGTACATGATACAATGCACCGAAGGCTACTTCTTATTTAATTTTGTATTCTTAATTAGTTCTTTGAATCACTGTTACTGTTAGTTATTACGAGAGGCTGAAATGCAGAGACTTTAGAATTACATATTTTTGTTGAACAATAATTATTTCTAAATCCTTCGTCTACTTTTTTTCATTAAACCTTTCCGTAGTTCAATAAATCTGCAATGCCTCAAATAAATCACTTCCGCCAATGGATTGCAATCAATCCATCAAGCCATATCGAAAAGAATCTATCTATGAACGATCTTCCGGAGGTTTCATAGGGTATCGGTTTAACGACCTGGAATTTGATTCCGCAATTTATAATAAGAGGTAACGACGCGTGTGAAGCAGAACTTTTCTTCGCGCTTCGCAAATTTTCTTCCACCTTCCTTAATTACTATTACCAGTTCAGTTTCAGAAGTCATCCAAAAGAAATTCCTCATACTTTCGTTTGCATTAGCTTGCAACAAAGAAATTCAGTATTTTTGTCGCCATTTCCCAACATTTTCATTCTGCATCGCAAAATAGCTTATCAACACATAATAATCGACAATTTGTGAACGACTTTCAAACTTTCAGGCTCGGTGGTTTTAAATTGGTTGGGTCTGCAATTTTCGTCAAATGATGGAGTGAGTGGGACGATTGAAGTCTGCAGGACATTTATAGGTTGATTTATTATACACGATATTTCTCGGGATATTACGATATTTGAACCTTGATATATAAGTTCATCTGATAGCAGAAAAAAAATATTGCACGTAAATATTGACTAGGGTCGGGACTGTAAAACTTTACGTGGTTTTATCAAACATTTTTATTAACAATTTTTAAAGGTTTAATGATTACTGGAAGGTTTAATAATTATTCTCAACTTTGATCCATTCTTGCAAAAAAATTAATTTGAGAAACAATATTATAAATATTGCACTGTTAAAGTGAATGTTAGGCACGTTTTTTTAAATTTTAATTTCGATGTTAAAAATACTATAATTGGGCGCCAATGTGTGCCCAATTTTGTAGCCCAAATAAGAAGAAAAAAGAAATTAAACATTTGTTTTCATTTTATGATCCTATCTTAATTTGATAGGCTTTTAAGAGATTTTTAAGAATTTTACGAAATTTCATTGAATTTTAAGGTATTTTAATAGATTTAATGAGATTTCATGGAATCTTGAATAATGTTAAGGAATTTCATGGTATTTCGATGAATTTGATGAAAATTTAAAAGATTTTACGAAATTGAAAGAAATTTTAAGTAATTTTCGGAGATTTAACGATATTTCATAGGATATTAAGTTATCTTAACGACTTGAGTGATTTCAAGCGATTTACGAGATTTCATTGGATTCTGAGGAATTTCAAGGGATTTCATAAGATTTCATGGGATTTGATGATAGTTTGGGAGATTTTAAGTATTATAATTTTTAAGTGATTTTAGAGATATTAGAGATTTTAAGAGATATTATAATAAGTAATTTTAAGGACATTTATTTCCAGAAATTTTAAAGAATTTGATGAAATTATATTTTACGAAATATCAATTTATTTTTAAGATTTGATAGGATTTTAAGTAATTTTAAGGGTTGTAACGACAGGTTGTAGAATTTTAAGAAATTTTATTGAACATAAAGGAATATCAAAAGATTATTAAATGATTTTACGAAATTTAAAAGAATTTCACCAGATTTTCAAGGATGTTAGAGGCATTTTAAAATATTGTATGGAGTATTAAGTATTTTTAAAGACTTTTAAGGAATTTTAAGAGATTTCATAAAATTCCATGGGATTTTAAGTAATTTTAAGGGATTTTACGATATTTTATTGAATATTTAATAATTTTCAGGACTTTTGAAGGATTCAAGGGATTTTACGAAATTTCAGTAGGTATATTTTCAAGAATTTTAAGAGATTTAATCAGATTCCATTGGACTTTGAGTAATTTTTAGGAATATAAAGGAAGATCGAGAGATTTTACGAAATTTAAAGAAATTTTACCAAATTTTGAAGGATAATAAAGGCATTTTAATGAATTTTATGAAACTTAGGGAGATTCCTGAAATTAGATAAAGAATTAAAAATTTTTATATTTCAAGGATTAAAAGTTCTCAATTTATTTTGTCTACTAGAAAAAGGTATGCAAAAACGAGAAATTGCTAGTTAAAAACATAATTCCTAGTTAAATAAATGCAAAGATCCAATAATGGGATCCCAGTTAGGTCCCAGTTGGTACTTGGGCAAACTATCTGGAACCCAGTCTAGCCTCATTCGATGTTTCCACATAGGATCCTTGCGGCTTAATAATAATAGTAATTGAACCTTATTTTTTTAATATGAAATAAACTGGTTTTTTCTACAACTTCAAGGACAAAACGCGTGTGTAATTGAAATGCAAGGAATCGTAAAGGATTTAAAAAAGGTTCAACTATACTTTTTAACGATCCAACATACAATCCTGTCAGGGTGGTCGACCGAGTAAATAAACCCGATAGGTAAGTGAACTAAAACCTGGCAAACCAGTCTATTGCCATTGTAACAACGAAGTAATCGAGTGACATTCCTCTGTCAAATGATATACCATAATTTTTAGAAATATTTTTAAAACTCAATCAATCAATAAATTTTTCAATAGACGATCTTTTTAAAATACAGTATTGAAATATACAAAAGTTGTGACCGGGTCAGTTAAAAGGTACCTATATAAAAAAAAGGAAAAAAAAGGAGCGTACTTTTTTCTATCAGGTCCCTTTTAACAACTGTCTCGGTTACATATTTACTTTTTTAATTCTTATTCTTAAAAGTAATCCATATCTGAATTTTTAATTGTTAATTATAATAAATAAAATTTCAATCTTTCCAGCGTTAAAATAGACAAAGATGTTGTAACTTTAATATATTTCGAAGCTTTTAAAATTGAACAATAATTATTAATAATTTAATGGGACCGAAATTGAATAGATTTAATTCGTGACTTATTTAAAAAATTAAATTATCTAGAGGACGTGAAAATTGTCAAATTTCAGAATGAATGCATTTAAAATTAAACAATTTTAAATTCAAACGTTAAGAATATAAGTAACAACAACTGAACAAAGTTAAAAACATAGTTTTAACATTTTAACACCAGATACATTTTTTCAATCCTTTTCCTGTTAAGAGCGGTCCCGGAAGAAATTTACTACGTCTGTTACTCCAGAATTACAATAAAAATACAAAATTACAAACAAAGTTGTAACATTGCAACAATGTACGATTTAAAAAAAATCGTACATGTTCCCTATTTTTAGTTGTTTATATGCAATATAAGTTTGAAAAAAATTTGTTCCTGTTACGGTTCGACTGATCCATAAAGTATAATATCTACTGATTTATAAATTTTTCCAGATGTTTCCTATCACTTTAACAAATAAAAAAACCTTTTGGGTCTCACAGACCTCCGTTGACAGCGACCCAAAAAAACGTTGACAGCGAAAGTGTTGAAGTAGTTTTGCATAACGAATCGAGATGAGATTTAATAAAATAAAAAAGACTAGACAAAAATTTATTAGGAGTAAATCATGAGCGAATACAATTAATTATTATTCTCATTTTATCATTTATTGTTTATTATTTAGAGTGAAAGTATTTTTAAATACTGACAAATTACACCCCATTTCATACTACGGCACCCATCCGACTATAACCGAGGCAAGCGTTTACTTAACTTCTGTAATCGAACGGGAAGCCTTAAAAAATTCCAGATGTCCAAGCGAACATATAGAAAATATAATTTTTGATATAAAAGTTGAATAAAATCAGGAAAGGACTTTGAACTTATTGATTGATTTGTAATAATAAGAGTAACTTGAAGAAATTAATCATCGCCGAGCGATGGGCAAGAAATGGAGATTATAAATTATACATTGATAAAAATCTATATATGATAATCATTGTGGACGACATTGTGGAAAGGTAATAAGAAAACATTCAATAAATATTTGCGGACAACAATAAAAATAGTTCAAGAGTGTCTTTAAAATTATTTATTATCTTATATCAAGATTCGACGTAGTAGGTTATCGAGATATTGGATCTTGAAAGTAGACCGGCTTCTAATATATATGCTACATAGATCGTTCCGTTCGTATGCGAATAGTTTATCCCATTACTTCGTGACCTGTACAGCACCAGGAGCAGTAAAATGCGCAAAGCTATTCTTAGTCGAGCTTCCTTCGCCTATTTTCTAAAGGAGACTTTAACGAGCGATATTTTGGTTTCGTGACAAGAGGTGAAACGGAAGTGGAAGTTTGAAAAATATATACCAGTTTAACGCCAAGGGTGTCAAAAACCGGAAGCCATAATTCATTCAATCAAAATTAGAGGTTTATTTAGACTATGCTTATATATTTCAATTCACGAAATACTAACATGTAATTATAGTTTCAGATGTTTCTCAAATTAATTTACTATTAAATTATTTAATTAATTAATTAGTTTAATGAAAGATGAAATACAATGTGTATAAATTAATATTCAATTGTATCACTAGAAGTGTAAATTAGATTATTGGTCCAATTACATAGTATATAAGTAATAAATTATGTAAATTCATAAATTGTTATTGTTAGATGTTGATATAGAATTAACAAGTTGTAATTAAGATTCCTCGTACTTATAAGCCTGCGTTAGATTTGTGGTGTAATGAGTTTGAATTACAAATTACTTCTTGTTTCTCATAAACTGCTCTCGCGAGTGAATGAGGAAAAAATGAGCAGAGATTCTTCTATGTTATTAGAGATAGTTTTCAGTAGGAAATAGTGTGTATCTTTAATCTTAATATTCATATTTTATGCACGAATTTTGTTCGGATAAAGTAATCAGTAAATTATCTAGTGTGAGGTGTAATTTCTAATTTGCAACTCAGTTATAATTATATATATAGTAATACATATCTGTGGTTCAAATAATAAATCTTTTTATAATCTTAGAGATACAGTTATTTCTACAAAAGTGTGTTATTTAAGTCAAATTCCAATTTTATTCCCTATGGATCGACAGAGCATAAAATTACCAAAAAATAACGTTATTTTTTATCATGGCCAACGACTCAAAAAATTATAAAATCGATTCAAATAATGACATATTCTTTAAGCATATCTAACGGAGTCTTACCTTAATTTTATTTATTAATTTATATTATTTAACCTTAATTTATCCATTTAGCTAATTTTGAAAAATTTTTAAATTTTTTTTTAAGATTAAAATTTCACTAAATATTATTATTACATTCAGTTTGAAAAAATTATCAAGTTAATAATAATGTTCGTCACAATGATTGGTTACTTCAATTCCTAAGTGGAAAACATCTGTGCCAATGTTAACTTCCTCTTCGTCAATAAATCTTGTTATAATAAAATTTCAGTCTGCATTATTTGCATAACGAGTTAATTCTGTGATAAGCAAATTATGTGATGAAGAAAACCTTACATTAATAAATGCAAAATATTTAAATTTAAAGTTATAAAAAGAAATTATAAAAAGAATTTGCAGTCTTCAGAAGTAGGTCATTTATAAAAATGTTCTTTTTTTAATTGCTAAGAATCGAATTTTTACAGGAACTGAATTCTGCAGAATCCAAATTAATATCAAATTATTAATAAAAAACTTATGTCTATTTACCAGATTCAGCTTGCCCATCTTTTCCACTATGGTATCCATCCTAGTTTCTGGTCCCAAAATTCAAATAAAAAACCTTTCCTTTTATGTTATCTCAACACTTGTTTTTGCTCCACGAGCACAGTTAACATCAGGCGAGACACGTGATTGCTGTCAATATTTATGGTGTACTGCCAAATTATAAGGTGAACACTTGCTTCTCCCGCAGCGGCCAGAAGCGCTGGATGCGTTCACCCGAATTTCTCCGGCGAGATCGAACGATCCGGTAAAAAAAACAAAGTTTCGCGAGACGAAAGTTGCAGGTGATTGTTAAAGGAAAGAAAAAAGAACTAGCACACCAAAGGGGACAATTTTAGCAACGAATTTAACTTTCGACAAAAAATCTTTTCAATACTAAACATAAAAATTAAAAATTTATAAAATTAAAAATTTATAAAATTAAAAATAATCAAAAAGAACACATTCTCTTTTTAAATTTTCAGTCCTTATATATTCTAAAAATAATTCTTAGCCATAATTCCCGTAGTTTCTCCGCCATTCGTAACGTCACAACTTTATTGTCCATTGATTAGTATTGGATATTATATTTTTAGTATTTTGATTCTGATTTTTATTTATTTGTTTTTCTTTAATTTAATTTTTTTTTAATACAGAAAAATCGTTTGAATATCGCGCTACGTCCCGTTTAGTCGAAGAGGAGTCTGACCGCGGAACCTCCTTGGTCGCGATTGTAGATTGAACTGCCAGGTGAAAATACAACACCTCTCAACCTGCACAGGTGCACCGGAGTCACCCGACTCGCCTCTCAGAGGAAGGGGGGCCTACTTGGACTTCCATCAGATTCTCGAGCTTCGATTCTAGACTTATCAAATATTATCATAAATTGGCTTAAAATATTTTTTTTATCAATCAGTGACACCAATATCAATACTACTTGTACCAATCATGGTACAAGTTGCTAATGATATGCAAATTTATTTATTTTAATTTTATCATGACTTAATGAACGAAAAAGTCTCACTTTATTTTTTATTTATATACACAAGAACGAACGCGCGCATGCGCGCGCATTTACTTAAAAATCCTTAAAAATTCACGAAAACCTTCAAAATCATTAATCTCTTGAAATCCATGGTTAAAATTCGTGAAAATATCTACAAATTTCTAGCAACCTCTTGAAGTTTCTTAACATTTAAAATCTCTTAAAATTATTAGAAATTTCATGAAATTCCATGAAATACTTAAAAATTTTACAAATTCTTTTAAAAATTAGAATAATCGCTTGAAAATACTTAAAAATTCAGAAAAACCTTCAAAATCATTAATCTCTTAAAATCTATGCTAAAATTCTTTAAAATCTCTAGAAATTCCAAAAAACCTTTGAAAATCTTTTAAATCGCTTGAAATTCGTGAAAATCTCTTAAAATTTCCAAAAACTTTTTGAAATTCTTTTAAATTCTACGATAACAATTAAAATCTCTTTTATATCCTTTAAAATCCATTAAAAGTATGAGAAATGTCTTCAAATTCAATGAAACCCTTAAAATTACACAGAAATTTTCACTCACAAATCTTCTGAAATCCACGTTAAAATTCATGAAAATCTCTAAAAATTCCTAGAATTTTTAGATTACAAATCTCGTAAAATTCCATGAAATCCTTAACAATTCTGCAAAATCTTTTAAAAATTAGAAAAATCTCTTGAAATCTTTTAAAATTATTAGAAATCTTATAAAAATCCATCAAATTCCTAAAAATTCCACAATATCTTTTAAAAATCGACTTTCTTGAAAGCCCTTAAAAATGTACAGCCTTTGAAATCCTTTTAAATTCTACTAAATCTTTGAAAAATTGTAAAAATCTTTTGAAATCTCTTAAAATTCCCAGAAAATTCTTGAAATTTTACGGTAACATTTAAAATCCTTTTATATCTTTAAAATCTGTTAAAACTATTAGAAATCTCATAAAATTTCTTAAAACCCCATAAAACTCTTACAAACCTTTTGAAATTCCCTAAAACTTCACGAAAACCTTAGAAATCGATTAAATTCGTTGAAATCTTTAAAAATTTTTAGAAACCTATTAAAATTCCTTCAAAATTTCAAAACATTTAGAATCTCTTAAAATCCCTTAGAATTTTTAAAAGTCTCTTAAAATTCCATAAAATTCTACGAAATCTTTTTTTTAAATCCTAAAAATCTCTTAAATTTCGTAAAAATCACTTAAAAATCGTCAAATTCCCTTAAAATTCGTAGAAACCTCTTGAAATTCCTCTCTAAAAATGTCTCGAAAATCTCGAATAAATTATAGTTTCAAATCTGATTGGATTTGGAATGACTTTCAATGAAATTGTAAGAAGAAAAATGAAACAATCGCGCGCGTAGCGCGCCTCTTAGTTTGATAGATATTTATAAAAAAATGTTTCCTTATATTTTATAAATTAAATAATTACATGTGTTTTTCTTTATAAAAAATAATAGTTGTTAGATTGTTTTCAAAATTAATTACGTTTACAGTTGCATTGATGTTTAATTGTGATTTTGTTTTCAAAAAAAAATACCGTATAAATTTATAGTTATATACAATATTATTTGAAAAACCGGTTAAATAATTATTAAATTAATTTATTAATTATTCGTAATAAATTAGGTAATTGTTTATTTTTAATGTTACCATAAAACTGTTTTCTTAAAACCAATATTTTTTATGTATTTCGAGTTTAGACTCATGATAAAATGATGATTAACGAAACCAAATTCAAATAATTGCGCGGAATTTACGATTGCCAAGTATCGATTGTCTAAAATCACTATCGATATTTACATGACGAATCAGGAGTGCGGATAAGGCGTTACGATATTTCGACTTCGACTCAATCATCTTTTTAGAATAGAAAAAAGTAGATACTAGATACGTCCAATTTCATTTTGCTAAAGTCCTATCAAGAAATTTTTCACAGAACGTGAATTTGATGTTTAAGGTGCTGAGAGAGGATCATTTTGCACATGTTGTTTTATTTTTTTTTTATGTTTTTTTATGTTTTTATTTTTATGTTGTAAGTTTTATCCCCCGCATGTATATCTATTAAAAACTATTGAAATTCATTTGACTGAGACTGTTATATGACAAATTAATTACAATTAATATATAACAAATTATGCAAACACACTAAGTCCCAGAGTGTAATTTTTTTATCTAAAATTTTATAAAAGCGTTGCAAAATGGAAAAACAATCGAAATGTACGTAGGAATATGTGAATGTATATTGTAGATCTTCAATTGTTTTTCCATTGTGTAACACTTAATTTTTCTCAAACTTCCAAATTTTTTTTAATTGCAAAGGTAGCCCGAATTTATTCTAGTTAAAAAATAAAAAATTTTTCCGTAATAAAATTTCAATTTTAAAACTCAAATCTCTCATGAATTTCTCCATATTTTTTTAGACCTAAGAACATTATTATTTTATTATCCATAATTGAAACGATATTTTTTTCCACCTTTTACAGAAGATCTTTCTCCACTTGTTATTCTACATTTTACATTCGTGACATTACATATTTTATAAAAATAATGTACATAAGAGACAAACTTATTTCATATTTCAAGGACTGTGGATACCTTTCATTTGCAGATGTCATAAGTATATATGCATATTATGTTCGTATTGCAAAGTGTTTTATACTAATGACTACCTTTCAAGAATAGTGAAACTTTTCTTTCGAAAAACAGCAAATTTAATTAGTACTTATTAAGTTGAGCCTCTTTAAAATTACTTAAATTTTAATCGTTTCCAGTATGGATCATAGACAAAACTAAAGATAAAAATTAAACGTTTTCATAATTTTGTTTCCCGCTTCCTCAATTCTCAAATATTTTACAACATGTGCAAACTTTCCAACACGTAATTGCTTTCTACACTCTATTATTTGGTAAGAAATTTAGAAAAAGGCGAAATACACGCAGAAAAATTAATCTGTTAAAGTTATGGGCTCAGATCTGCTGGAAATTTCTGATATTCTAGCAGATAAAATCTGTTAATCTTACGACTCGATTTATATGTAAAATTTAGCTGCTAACGTAGCAGAAAGAATTTTTTATATTTACAGCTTATAGAATCTGTTGATTCTAAGTATTGAAAATTTGTAAATTTAACAGAAGAAATCTGTAAATTTTACAGATTTTAATCTGTTCCCATTACCGGCGAGTCGTTAATTGGATGCACGCAATGAGAAAAAGAATTTAGTAATGGGAACAAAATAATTTTTTGAGCCTTTTTATTGTTAGAACCAAATTGTTGTTAAAAAAATTATTTTGTTGGGTCAACAAAATAACTTTGTTGAGTATTTTCGTAGAAATAACAAAAAGTTTGGACAACTAAACAATAATTTTTTTTTTTACATTTACATTCTGTAAAAGTGAACATTAAAAATTTTATTAATTATATACGCGTCAAAATTTACAGATATCAATTAGTTAAAAGCATTATCTATATATACATATATTCATCTGCGAATAAACCATATATTCTTAATTAATAATTATTGTTTTTAAGATATTTCAATCAGAAAAAAGTTTTTTTAAATTAAACAAATGTATCATTGATATATAGGGTCAAAGAAAAAATATCTTTGAATTGAACAAAATTTGTTTGATTCGAAGAAATTCTCTTTAATTCAAAAAAATTGATTTCATCATATCAAAAAAAAAATTTTTGATTCAAACTTTTTTTTAATTCAAACAAAACTCTTTTTCTGAGTGTAATTTTTATGTTTCAATTAACCTACAAAAAATCTATAAATTCTACAGATTTTATTTCCATAGAATTTACAGATTTTTATCTATAGATAAAATCTGTAAATTCAAAAGATTTGGCTAACAGGAATTTTCTGTAGAATCAACAGAAATATTCGCTGTCCCTAATTAAATCTGTAGATATTACATATTTTTCTGTAGATTCAACAGATGTCTTTTTCTTTGTGTAAGAATTTCAGAGGATTAAATGATTAGTTATGAAGAAATGTTTTTAGTATGAGTTCTAGTCCCTACTTTTCAGTCATAAAATTTGTGTGAATAATGACATGAAAATTATGCTTAGGTTATCATTAGAATCTAAACATCGTGTAGATAATATCAAGTTTCGAATATGTTTTAGGAAACGTTCAAATATTATCTAATACGTACGATTAAAAACGAAAGGATTGGCAAAATATATAGAAAATTTAACTTAAGCTTTTAAAAGAAATTTTATGCAAATATTTTTGATCACGTATTCTCAGATGAATAGGAACTACACCCAATTTACAATTCCCAATTTATCTGAGTTTTAAAACCCATTAAGTTTTTCTAAAAAAAAAACAGAATTAGTAAATGGAAATATAATTCACATTAAATTTGCAATCGCTAACTCCTGATGCCTTCATCTTCATTAACTCGAATCTAAAGTTGTTGCTAAAAAAGTTTAATTTCAATATTCGTATGAAAATATATTCAAAATGCGAAATTGCAGATATATAAAGATCTATAAAGATACTTGTTAACTACCTGTTCTTTCTTTTTCGGGATGCGTGGAACGATAAACGAAATTATCATTTCATTGCATTGCTTGGATCTGAATTAAGGCACCTGATACATATATTACGGAAAGGTGCGAGCACAAAGCAAAGGAGTGTGCTCTCGTCTCTCAAGGCCGGGAATGGACCTAAAAGACCGCAATAAAGTCGGACGAGTCAGAGATTTAAAAAAATGTCTTCTATGGACAATTTATTCTCTACCTCTTCTTTTTTCTTTTTCCTGAAAAACCTGGTCAGCCACTCGCGAGGAGACGCATTCCATGGATGCAAGGCTGAGCCGACAAGACTTGAACAACAAGGACGATTCCTTACTCGACTATATTCGGACTCCCCATGTGTGATGTACCTATCTTTTTTTCAATTTTTTTACTTTCATACCAAGCCACGATCGCTGGTCCCCAAAGAACGTATTTTTCAGCGAAAATACACAGATAGGGGCGGCACAGCGACTAGAAACGAAATTAACGAGAGCTTCTGATGTTTCAGTTGAAGCGTGATCTCTATTTTTGTTTGTGGTGTTTGCACTTCGGATCCCTCGGCAATCTCGGTATACTCGGAGGCTATGTGGTAGACTTGAAGAGGAGTCAGAGGTACCATTACCATCATTATAGTCGTTTCCGTTTCCTTCTTGCCTTCTTGGCTACTTAAATCTTAAACGATTGGTTTACGAGCTGCTCGATCTCGGGGAATATCGTCGCCTCGGGTAATAATTGATGATTTATGGGGAATTGTACAATCGAATAAAAGGTTTCATGCTCACTTTCATGAATAAGAAGGGTTAGATATCATCTGTAGGGGGGGGGCATGAATATGCCCCAAATTCTATTTTCTCTAAAATTTATTTTACCGAAAATCGGTTGTTCGAATAGCAATTTGCTATAATTTTTATATTTTCGAATTATCGTTTGACATATTTTTTATTTTATCGAATTATAATTTGAAATAATTTTTATAATACCGAATTATTATTTAGCATAATTTTTATTTTTCCGAATAATCATTTGTCCTAATTTTTATTTTTCCGAATAACCATTCGACATAATTTTCATTTTCCCGAACTGCTATTTGTCATAATTTTGATAATTCCGAATTACTGTTTAGCATAATTTTTATTTTCCCGCATGAGCACTTAACCTAAAATTCATTTTACCGAAACACCATCTGTCATAATCCCCATCTGACCGAAATTCCAAGTAACAGAAATTTCATTCGTCCTAAAATGGCGTCCGACCATTTGATTGGATGATTTGAATTTCGCGGTATTATTCAGCCAATAAAATTGTCGGACGCCATTTTAGGAAGAATGCAATTTCTGTTACTTGGAATTTCGGTCAGGTGAGGATTATGACAGATGGGGTTTCGGTAAAATGAATTTTAGGTTAGGTGCTCATTCGGAAAAATAAAAATTATGCTAAACAGTAATTCGGAATTATCAAAATTATGACAAATAGCAGTTCGGGAAAATGAAAATTATGTCGAATGGTTATTCGGAAAAATAAAAATTAGTACAAATGATTATTCGGAAAAATAAAAATTATGCTAAATAATAATTCGGTATTATAAAAATTATTTCAAATTATAATTCGATAAAAAAAAAATATGTCAAACGATAATTCGGAAAATAGAATTTGGGGCATATTCATGCGCCCCCATCTGTAGACATTTCTTTCTATAATTTATGTTTACAGAAAATAATTTTGGTCGCGTGTTAATTTCGGTTGTAAAAAATACACTTTGGTTCGGGACTGAGCTTCTGGAGATTAATAATGTACGTAATCTTGTAGACCGTTAAAAGAGGCAAACGGTTCTTACAAATGATAAACCATGAAATGTGGTAATAAGGAAGATTAATTCCAGAAGCCATGTTACTTCGGATTATTTTGCTAATGCGTCTCTCGAAGGTGAAAAGATCTTCAGAAAGTTCTGTAATCTTAAAACCAAAACTAATTTTTTAACTTGACAAATTTTCAACGCCGTTTAAATCAAGTCTTATTAAGTTTCGTGTAGAAATTTCCCTATCTTTTCCCATTTAAAGTAGGGTTCTAGCGTGGCCCGGACTAGAAGTTCTATTCTAGAAAAAATTAATCAGGGCCCTGTCTGGTGCTAATGGGAAATTTCTTACTTTGAAAAGTCAATCTATATCTAGTGGGGCCCCGGCTAGAAACCGGGAGCCCCACTAGAAAAAACATCAACTTTTAAAAAATTCAGGTGCACCTTCATATTTCGGTTCCAAGTCATGAAAAAATGTATAGTGCTCCCTAAATGACGTTAAAGCTTTAATAGTGCGTATCTCGGAAACTATATATGCCATTGAAGCATCTGCTACAGGAAGTATCATGCAGCAATTATCCTCGGAAATGTTCTACTTGAAATTACAGGTAATGTCCTCGCACGTCGCACCCTACAAACCGAGATAGTAAACAAATATACCGCACATCATAAAAAGCGTGATTCCCGCGGGTTGGAATGCACTCACTAATGTTTCGTAGTTACAACATTACGGTCCTCGAATAAGGAAATCGTAAACGAGAAAAGAACTGAAATCCTCGCATTACAGTTCTCACCAGTCTGGAGTCCTCTTGACCTTAACGATTGCAACAATTCTGGACGTGAAGCAATATATATAAGTTGTAGGTTGTAAGTTGTAAGTTGTAAGTTGTAATTTGTTAATATATGTAGAAGATAGAACTGTGTTAAATGCGACTAGCAGAAGCCTAGATATCCACCATTGAGAGGAAGAAACGATGCGTAGACTTGACCCTAAATCTAAATGAGTTCCGATTACCGCGTGCTGGGTGGCTAATGCTCGCCTTTTCAAGTAAAATTGTCCCGTTCTAACAGGTATATTCTATATTGTAAAGAAGTTTTCATAATGAAGCTCCATTTGCGTCCTAACGCCACCTTAATGGCCATTTTGGTATTCCTCGCTCTTTAAATGAGAGCCATTTAGAAACCGTTTGACGTTGCTTCCTTCTTACTCACGTCTAACCATACGTTCTCTTAACCTGACCTCTTCTTACATCAGTTGGATATTATGCTAGATTGGTGGAAAAATACATGTAGAAAAATGAACGTGGAAAAAACTGCTATGGTTGTGACAACCATAGAAATAGTAAAATATGCTACGACTGCAATTTGTGATTGTATAATCATAATTCTATTTGCTACAACCATAAATATTATTGGGGAACAATCACAACTATGTAGAAACTTTTATGAAATAGTTCTCACAACTATTTCATAAAAGTTGCCACATAGTTTTGGTTTTTCCAAATAATATTTGTGGTTGTGTCAATTTTGTCATATGTGTCAATTGTCACAATCAAAATCATGGTTGCGACGACCACAAATTAATAGCTGTACCATATTTCACTATTTTTGTGGTTGTTACAATCATAGAGTTTTTTTCCGTGAATCTGTTAAAGTTACAGATTAAAATCTGATAGAGATTTCTTCTAGCAGATAAAATCTGTTAATCTTATAACTCTATATGTAAAATTTACAGAAAAGCTTTTGTTAAATGAGTCATTTGAAGAAAGAATCAATTATATTTACAACTCATAAAATCTGTTGATTCTAAGCATTGAAAATTTGTAAATTTAACGGAAGAAATCTGTAAATTTCACAGATTTGAATCATTATCAACGAGCCAGTGGATCTGCACACTGAGAAAAAGAATTTAGTAATGGGAACAAAATAATTTCGTTGAACCTTTTTGTTGTCACAACCAACTTTTTGTTGTTAAAACAATATTATTTTGCTGTCTCAACAAATTGTTTTGTTAGGCTAACCAAATAATTTTGTCGACACAACAAAAATTTTGTATGCACATGTAAAACCAAACAATTTTGTTGAGTAGCCTTTTTTTTTGAGGTAACAAATTTTTTTTGCCAATAAAATATTCTATTGGATCAATCAATACTATGGTTTTACAATGTAAAAGTGAACATTAAAAATATTAAAAATTTTATATACATATTTTTACTTAATGTTAACGCATGCAGATGCGCTTTTTCATTAAATTATCTCGAGATAATTTAATATTTGTGTATGAATGAGTGCATTGTGAATAAAAATTCAGACACCATCTTCGCAGATTAGGTTATTGACTTGCGTGTAATATTTTATGCGTTTATAAGCGTTAAAATTTACAAATACATATCGATTAGTTATAACGTTATAAGTATATTTATCACACACACACACACACACACACACACACACACACACACACACACACACACACACACACACGCGCGCGCGCGCACACGCATATACTGTCCCTATTTTCCAGCCAATGAAATATGTAGATTCTACAGATTTTTCTGTATAAATTCGATTTTTTTTCTGCGTGTATATTCTTCGGAATATATCGGCAGTGCATTCTTCAACGTGTGCATAATGCAGAAAAGATCTTAAAATTTATAATATTCTACCCTAAAAGCATTTTCCTTTTCAACAATTATTATCCTATTTTTAAAACTAATTTTATCCATGAATTTAAGTTCCCTAAAATATAATATCCTTAGGTACTCTCTATACAGTCAATGTCAAAGAGCGTCGTCACGATTTCTGGTAAAAGAAATTCTACAATGATTGTGATTAATCAATGGAATTTGTAAATATATTTTAGTCCTTTAAGAATACTTCAAAACTGTGTTTTTGCTTCTTTAAAGTAATTTCTTTTCTTTTTCTGTAAAGTAAGTTTCCTTTTATAGAAATCGCGACGATGCTCTTGTGACACTGACTGTACACATCATAGATATCCAATTATTCAAATAGCACAATTTAAATATTTCAAGGACGCCAAGAAGACATATTTTGTTGCAAGTAGTGGTCACACACGATCATCATTGACGTTTCGCGTCCTTCCCTTCGTTTCTTTTAATTTCCGATGCAACTACTTTCTTGCCAAAAAAACCGTAGAGTGGAAAGATCCATTGAAAATGAGCCTGGAGGAAGATCGAGGCATTCCTCTCTTCTTATCTTCTCTCTTTACATCTCATCGTAATTGATGTGATACGATGAAGTGAGGTCGACGCAAAGCATTCGATATGAATGTAATTGCAGTTCATTTCTTTCAAGATCCTCGTAAAACATGACATCAAATAAATAAATGAAATGGTTCCTGGGAAAAGATCCGACTCTGTCGCAAAAATCCATGTATGCATGTATTATATTTTATCGCTTTATTTATTGCTCCTTCGCTACTTTTTTATGGAGGTCAGCGAGAGTTATCTCTTTGGAAAATGAGTGCATATTTAGGTGAAGAAACTTATATTATACTTCTTCTTCTGCCTCCAGTTTTACTCAAAAAGAAATTTACTCATATTTTAAGAGGAAGAGAGTCCAATAAATCATTACACTTTACTTGTATTCATGATTTCTCATTGCAACTCTAGAAAAATAAAACTCATCAAACTAACGTTTCGAGACATTTTTAGAGAGAAATCTCCAGAGATTTCTAAGAATTTTAAGGAAATTTGACGATTTTTAAGTGATTTTTACGAAATTAAAAAGATTTTTTTAGGATTTTTAAAATATTTCTAGGTATTCTAAGGAATTTAGACGATTTCAAATTTATTTTTACGACATTCAAAAGAATTTTAGGATATTTAAAATATTTCGTGAAATATTTAAATGAACTCTTCCAATTTTAAGAGATTTTTAAGAATTCTAAGGGATTTTAGAGGATTCTAAATGTGTTGAAATTTTGAGGAATTTTAAGAGGTTTTAAGGGGATTTCAAAGTTGTCCTGGAATTTCGAGTAATTTTAAGATATTTTAAAAGGTTTTAAGAACTGCGAGGGATTTTATGGAATTTTAACGATTTCTAATAATTTTAAGTAATTTCAAGAGATTTTTCTTATCCTTAAGAGATCCTGTGAAATTTTAAAGGATTTTATAAAATTTGAGGAGATTTCTAATAATTTTATCGGATTCTAAAGGATGTAAAGAGATTTTCATTGTTATCATAGAATTTAAAAATTTTTTAAGAAGTTTCTATGAATTTTAAGAGATTTTCACGAATTTTAAGAGATTTCGAAGGTTTTCTCGAAATTTTAAGAAATTTAGAAAAATTATAATTTATATTGTTTCTGGAATTTTAAATCTTGACGTAGAATTTTGAGGAATTTCGAAATTTCGAAAGGTTTCTAAGAATTTTAAAGGTTTTTAAGGATTTCCAAATGTTTTAAAATTTTGAGGAATTTAAAAAGGTTTCTACTCTCTAAACTTGAATCAGTGAAATTTCACTGAATCCCAGTCAAATTCCACTGATTTTCAGTAGTTTAGTGACGATTACTAAACATTTCAGTGACTTTTCACTAATTCTCTGTGAATTTTCACTGAATGAAATCTTGAAAAAAGAGTCACTATAAATCAGTCAACTTTCACTGATTCAATTTTATAGAGTAAGAATTTTAAAAGATTTCAACGAATTTAAGCGATATCTAAGGTTTTCGTGAAATTTTAAGTGATTTGAAAAGGTTTCTGGGTGTTTTAAAAGATTTTAAGGGATTTTAAATCTTCTTTTGAAGTTTTGAAGAATTTTAAGAGATTTCAAAAGGTTTTAGAGAGTTTTAAGGGACTTTAAGGAATTTTAAATGTTGTCATAAAATTTTCAGGAATTGAAAAAAATTAAAGAGACTTTAATAATTTAAAAAATATTTTGTGGAATTTTTAAGAATTTTGTGAAATTTTATGAGATTTCTAATAATTTTAAGCGATTTTAGGATTTTTAAAAAATTGTATATAGTTTTAAAGATTCCATGGAATTTAATGAGATTTCTAATGATTTTAATGGACTTTAAAGGACGTAAAGAGTCTTTAAAGTTTATCGTAGAGTTTAAAGAATTTCAAGAAGTTTCTGGGAATTTGAAGAGGATTTCGCGAAGTTTAAGAGATTCCAACGAATTTTAAGATTTCAAGAGGATTTCCAGAGATTTCTCTGATTTTTAAAAAATTTTGTAGAATTTTTAAGAATTTCAAGAATTATGGAATTTTAAGAGGTTTCTAGAAAATTTTTTTAGATTTATTATTTGGAAGATTTTGTTTTCCTTTTTACAACTTCAAGTAATTTTAAAGCCAATCAAGTTTGCAACAACAATATATACGAGATTTTCGAGATATTTCATTACATCACTTTTTTACACGTTTTTTTAGAAAAGATATACATATATTTATGTCCATTGGTCAATAATTTTAATGTACATAAAATTTTAATACCTATTTTTAACAATTAAATAGGTAAGTCGATAGTTTCTCTAATTTCTCGCTTATATTTTTATAAAATATGATCTCGGTATCTTTTACAACGTTCAATAAATTTCCACGAGTCCAAGACTTCTTTCAATGCATTTCTCTACATAAAACATGCAATTCATGCACACCGATTACTATAGCTCATAGCACTCGCATATTTATTGACCCTCATCTGCCAATATAAGTTTTTGCTTCCTCATGAAACATTTTCCCAGCGTATCATTAATATTATCGCCACAGAACGTAGAAACCATATTGTCAGTGTGCAATTTGAGTAAAATTCGAGCACGCTTTCGCCTTTCATGTTGAAATGTACATCGTACGCACTTTTCGCTTCCCCTTTTCATGTTTTTATGCACTCTTTTTTCTTTTTATTTCTTTAACGTGCACTCGATACTTGATACTTCAATTCCCTGTGGTACTTTTCCCGGTTTCAGTTGAGTCTACCTGAACGAGTCACTTTTTAAAGCAGTAGGACTCGCATTCCTATCCGATAATGCGCGATCTATTAACGCAACACCATTAATTCGAATAAGACGTTTAGAGTTGCTTTAGCTCCGTGAAAGAAGATGAAAGGGGAATTTCCTATGGGCGAGGGAGGCAGAGGGAGGGGGGGGGGGTAAATGAAATCATGGACGCGTGTAGTCTATCGGTCACTGACAAGGTGATTCTGAAAGTCGGCCTGGTATTTTTAAGTCGATTGTAAACAAAATGAGAACCTCAAAACACTTTAGAGATTCTAGTGAGATTCATATATATACATCCAATAGGCGTGTCGCACTTTCGGAAACACCTTGCTCTCATTCATCCCATTAATCATCGATAACAGAAAACCATGTTTTTGATAAGAAAGACTATTCTTAGGAAAAAAATTCTCGCTTCGCTCGCAAAAATGAGCGCGGGGGGTCAAATATGATTCGATCGTTACAGGACGCTTGTACCTATATGTTTTCTAAAATTAATTTAAATTTAAATTTAATTAAATTTAATTTAAATTTAATTAAATTTAATTTAAATTTAATTAAATTTAATTTAAATTAAATTAAATTACAGCTTTTAATGCAAAAGAAAACTAATTTACTTAAGGTTCTATCGACCTTAAGGAGCACATTTTCATCAGGGCACTCGCGCTTCGCGCTCCATATTTGATTTAAACCACGCGCTTCGCGCTCGGCTCTGTTTAACAATATTTTTTTCATGATTAAAACGAAAACTACTGATCCTATCAAAAAATGGTCAATGGAGAATTTCTAGATCTTTTTAAGACAAAATATTTGATACAAATTTTTTGATTACATGTAATTCTTTCATACGAATGTAAAAAATAACTAGGTATACAAAGATATTGTCATATTATTTTTTATTAAATTATTTATTCGATCAAAAGTGATTAGAAATAAATTTAAAAACCACGATTAAAACGAAAACTACTCATCCTATTTAAAAATGGCCAAAGGAGACAGGGGCGGCGACTATGGGGGGGCAAGGTACTTTTTGCCCCCCCAAAAAAATTTTTGGGGGGGCCGTGCCCTCCCAATATTTCAGAGAGCAAAATTGATATTTGGAAATTCATTATATTGTCCGATCAGTTGGTACTCTGATATACACTTGCACATTTTTTCATAATAATTATCAATAATAATTATTACTCGACAACCCCCCCCACCTCACGTTGAAACTTCAGTTGGAAAACTTGCAAAATTTGTGCCCCCCCAATATTTTTTAGAAGTCTCCACCTCTGAAAGGAGAACCTGTAGATCTTTTTAAGAACAATAATTATGTTCCTTATCATTTTCTCTGCATCTCGCGTTATTTGGCTCAAAATTTAAATTATCGATTTTTTATGGAAATTCAAAAAGTTGTTATGCCAATCCTGTAGGGCGTTCAAAGAGAAATATTTTTCATCTCTTGACTTTTTTTTCATATCGTGCGTTGTTTGGCTTCAAACTTAAGTTTTCATTCATTTTTTTGAATTTTCAAAATGTCATAAGTCTGAAAATTTTTTTTATCGAAAAAAGTAATAAATTGTTCGACTTTTTGACAACTACGAATATCCTTAAACAGAATTTGTAAATTTAAAAAGAAAAATTTTTCAAAAATTTTAAAAATGCTCTATCTTTTTTAATTTTTATCCAAAATGTCTGACCAACGAACTTGACCTTCATTTTAGGACACTAAACGAGTAAACCAAAGGCCAATCCAATCGGTCAATTCTTTCGAAAGTTATCGTGCTAACAAACTAAAATCTACAGACAGACAGACGTACAGACATACAAACAGACAGGCAGACAGACACATTCATAAAAACATGTTTTTCGTGTTCAGGGGGTCCCAAAACGTGGACATTTGACAAAAACTGAGGGGGTCAAATTGTACACAAATCTAATACTTTCTCTCTGATGAGAATGTAAAAAACAAAAAAACAAATTGTAGCTATTAGAGCATACAAAAATATTTTTTGTAGTTATACGATTTTGAGAGATATTAAAAGTCCGCGCAAAAGACTTTAAATAATATTTCCTTTAGTGAATAAGTATTTGTTATAATAATCGCTGAATCCTTAGATTGAGTTTGCTAAAGCTTAAATTCAAAAATCGAATATCCTTCTCTGATAAGAATGAAATGTTTAATCAGATTAAAGGTGTTGAGATAATTGATTTTTAGTTGATCAGGGTGGCTACGAGATTCAATTTTTTTCATTTCCCTGACATTTTCCTGACTTTTCCCTGAATTTTAGACAAATTTCCATTTAAATTCTATGAAATCCCATCAAATTTGTTAATATTTCATAAAAACCCTTAAATTTTCAATAATTCTATTTAAATTGCTCAAAATGATTTGAAATCCTTTAAATTCCTCAAAAAATTTAAAATCTTTTAAAATTCCCAAAAAATCTCTTGAAATTTCCTGTAATACTTCCAAATTCCACAAAATCTTTTAAAAATCTCTTGAAATATTTGAAAATTCCGCGAGGAACTTTAAAATTCCTTAAAATGCCTCAAAATGTCTTAAAATTAGTGGAGACTTTATTGAAATCCCTTTTAAAATTCGCTGAAATCTTTTGAAATTCCTAAAAACATCTTTAAATTCCTTAAAATTCCGCCATTTAATATTTAAATTCCCATAAAATGTCATAAATTCTTTAAAATCTATTAAAATTCCATGAAATTCTTTACAATTTCACAAAATCTTTTAAAAATCATAAAAATCTTGTTGAATCCTTTAAAATTAAATAAGGAACTTTAAAATTCCCTGAAATGCATTAATCTCTAAAAATTTCATAAAGTCCTTTAAAATTCCACTAAATTTTTTCAATATTGTACTAATCTCTTGTAATTTAAATTTAAATTACAAGAAATCTCTTGAAATCATTAGAAACCCAGAAAATCTCAAAGAATGTCTGGAAATTCTACACTGTTAAAAAAAACTTCAATTACTTTATAGTTGAAGTTTTATACAATTACCGTAGCTGAATGAATTTTAAATAACAAATAGTTGAATTTTCAACAAAATAGTTGAATATTCAATTAAAAATAGTTGAATTTTCAACAAAATAATTGAATTTTTATGCAGAAGTAATTGAATTTTCAATCACAGTAAATGAAAAATTGTTGAATTTTCAAGATATTTCTAACAGTGTATAATCCTTCGAAATCCTTGTAAATTTCTAAAATCTCTTAAATAAACTATAAAATCTGTGTTTGTGTGTGTGTGTGTGTGATATGTAATTATCATAAATGTAATTTATATTTTCCCTGACAACTACTCGCATTTCCCTGAAATTTCCCTGACCTCCCTGACTTCCCTGACATGTGACCACCCTGTTGATTTTCGGCAATGACTCAAAAGTTGTTCCAGAATTCCAACAACGATTAATGCCAAGAAAGTTGTGTCTTATCAACTTAGGGAGGTCATTAAAATTTAAATTTTGAACCAATTCTGAAGGAATCGACGTCAATATCACCTGATTGGGCAAATAAGTAATTTCCGAACACTTCCATTCGCAAAAAGAAACTGATACTTCTTTTTAGGCGTAGAATTAATTACTCGGTTATTCCTGTTTGAATACTGATTATCATCACCGGATATTTCACCTCTTCAAATGTCTGCGAGGAAGAAAAAGTGACGACCTGATGACACTTCTCTCTCGACGTCTACCGACAGTACCGACACGCTTAACGTTGAATTTAATGTCAACAATTTAATGTCAAATATTATTTGGAAAATATTATTATCAAATATTATATATTATTAATAAGCGTAAACTTTCTTCTTGCTATCATGCAAAAAAGGAAGCGATGACGTTTGTTTCGGCGGTTCTTTGATAGACAGCATCAAAGTGCCGCAAGTTTCCGTATACGCTTGAAGTTTAAAGTTCCTAATAGTGCTACAAATGTGTCATTATCATGCCTCTTTTTCTCTATCGATTTCTTTAGAAGCAAGTTTAAAACCTAAATGTCTAAAAAGTCAAGTGAAGATAGAGACCACCCAAAACCAGTAAAAAAGAGAGGAGATAGCCGAGCTTCGATTTATGCGTTTTCCTTGATATCCTAATCGGTGTCAACTGCTGCACGTATCGACCTACTCAAGAAGACCCGTTATAATTCGCTATCCTTTTCCCACCTCAGTCTCGTTTGCACTCATCTCTCCTCTAACTTTTAGAATGTTGCAAACAAACTGAAGTCATAATACTAGGTGCATCATTGTATGGCTCAGACATGTATTGCTCATCCGCAATGTATTCTCCAGAGCGGTAGATAAATTTCCGAAAATTGTTCAATTAATGATATATTTCTTGAATATCATCTGATAATACAAAAATTATATATATATATATATATATAATTTACCTGGCTGTCAAGTTGTATCAACTTTTGTGATCATTCAATGAGCACTTTGCTTCCTGTAAGCAAATATGATTTGCTTCCTCATAGAGGAAGCATTAAGTATTTAATTTTCTTTACATCAGCATTAAATTTTAATTATTTGAGAAGTTATATTCGAAAAACTCTTTTTCGAAAATTACAATAAAGCATAACTTTCTTATTTTTGAATGATGGATTAATCTTATAGGTCAATCGATTCGTCTGGACACAAGGAATCTTCATTTCCCTAACACCGGCTTTAAATTTTTATTATTTGAGAAATTATAGTCGAAAAATTGAATTTTTCAAAAATAATTTTTTATAACTTCCTTATTTCTCAATGAAATGCATTAATGATATAGGTCAATCGATTCATCTCGACACAAAGAATATTTGTTTTCCTTAAGTCAGGTCAAAATTTTGATTATTTGAAAAGTTATAGTTGAAAATTAATTTTTGAAAATACAATTAACCATAACATCCTTATTTTTTAATGAAATGCATTAATCATATAGGTCAATCGATTCGTCTCGATGAAAGGAATCTTCATTTTCCTTACATTAAATTTAAATTTTGAATATTTGAGAAGTTATAGTGAAAAAATGAAATTTACAAAAATTATAAAAGTACACGAAACTTGTAAAATTAAATATTTTGGTAAACAATTGTAAAAAAATCCAACTTGGTAAATAGTGGAATTAATATGACAAATTTCATCAATTTATTTATACGCGTTCTAAAGATATTGCAGGATTGTTAAAAGTGTGACATACACACACACACACACACACACATCCTGACAATTTTTCAGGACATCATATTAGATATATTCCACTTAAAATATGTTCAAAAAAACCTTTTCTTAGAAACTGGATTTTTGTCACCACTACAAAGCTTCCTCTATGAGGAAGCAAAAATTCACACTATATATTTTTTGTGTGTAGCAAGTAACTTTTCAGTTTCAACCGAGAACGAAAATACCTGTGCAGAAATTGCCGCAATTAACCCTATTTAAAATAGGGTTCTGTCGAGGCTCTAGTCGGCATTTCTATTTACGATAAAAATATTTTAATATTATTGGGCATTTATGGGACAATGATACATCAGTAGTAATATCTCATAATAATAATTTGTTGATAATGAAACCGGGTATTGAAGAGTTTTACACGTTGAAACCAAACATCAGGTAAAAATAGAAAAAAAAAATAGAAAAAACATTTTAAACACTTAATTATTTATGAAAATAAATATAAAAGATGGGTATATTTATATATTGGAAAATTTAATATATTTTGTTGACAAATACCGTTTATGATCTTGGAAGGTTAACTATGGAACAGCGATCTAGATATTAAAACCGTACAATCTGGATGTTAAACCGTATAATCTGGATGTTAATTTCTAAAATCCTCGATTATAAAATATAAAATCTAGATTATATGGTTTAACATCCAGACTGTACGGTTTAATATCTAGATCGTTAACCTTCCAAGATCATAAATGGTACAATCCATTTTTCTCAGTTTAATAACTAGACACTGTTAGAAATATCTTGAAAATTCAACAATTTTTCATTTACTGTGATTGAAAATTCATTCAGCTACGGTAATTGTATAAAACTTCAACTAAAGTAATTGAAGTTTTTTTTAACAGTGGAGATTTAGTGGGATTCCAAAAAATTACAAGAGTTTTTAGTAATTTCAGTAAATTTCAAGAGGTTTAACAAATTTTAAAGAATACTAAAACATTTTTTATTGCAAAATTACTTCAAAATTTTGAAACTTTTTTGAATGTTTTTAAATTCCTTAAAATCACTTGAAATATTTAGAAATCTTTTGACATTTTTGAACTTCATTAAAAATACCTTACAATATTTACAAATATTTTTAAATAATTGAAAGTCCTGAAAGTATTGTGATTTTTTTCGGAATTTCTTAAAAACTTTTTAAAATCACTTGAAATCTCTCGAAATCGCTTTAAACTTCTCATAAAACCACTAAAAATTTCTTAAAATCCTTTAGAAAATCTTGATATCTTTGAAATTTTGTTAAATTTCTTGAAATATCTTCAAATTCTCTAAAATCATTTAAATTTTTTGGCATGTTTTAATAACTCTGAAATTTCTTTATATTTTCATATTCTCTTAAACTTCTGACATTTTTAGAACTTCATTAAAAATCCCTTACAATTATTTTTAAATATTTTTAAATAATTGAAAGTCCTGAAAGTATTGTAATTTTTTTCGGAATTTCTTAAAAAATTTTCAAAATCACTTGAAATCTCTCGAAATCGCTTTAAACTTCCTATAAAACCGCATAAAATCTCTTAAAATCCTTTAGAAAATCTTGATATCTGTAAAATTTTGTTAAATCTCTTGAAATATCTTTAAATTCTCTAAAATCATTTAAACTCTTGTGAAAATTCTTGAAAATCCTTAAATTCTTGGAGGTTCTTTTACAATCCTTTAAAACTTGTCAATATCATTTAAAATCCTTTGAAAAAATTAAAATCAAAATGTGTAAATTAATTCAAAATTTTGGAACTCCCCTGAATTCTTTAAGCATTCTTTAAAATAACTTGAAATCTATTTATATAGCTTTAAATTTTTCTGAAATCCTTTAGGAAATCTTGATATCTTTGAAATCTTGGCAAACATCTTAAAATCCTTTTAAATTCCCTAGAATCACTTGAAATTTCGAAATCTCTTAAAATTCACTAAAATCCTTTAAAGTCCTTTACAATATCTTATAATTTTTGAAATCTTGTGAAAACTCTGGAAAATCCTTACATTCTTTGAAAATCATTTAAAATCCCCTAGATTTACTTAAAATTTACTTTTTAAAATCCTTTTAAATTCTTTAATATCATTTAAAATCCCTTCAAATACTTAAAAAATTGTTTAATACTCTAAAATATTGAAACTCTCATGAATTATTTTGAAATTATTTAAAAATTTCTTAAAATCACTTATTGTTTCTATATAATTATAATACATTTTTTTATAATAGGACCTTTGTATTCAGAAAATTAAATAGTTTAATAATGAAATATTGTGAATAATGTTTCCACATAATAGTTTTTTAATCCTGATGGGGTATTGACCAGTTTTTCCTAGGTGGGGTATTTACTAGGGCATTTTTTGGGTAAACTGACAAGGCCCTGGTCAGTTTTCCTTAAGTAGGGCAATATTATGCAAAAGCGTTACAAGCCTTGTGTGGGCCTTGCCAATTAATCTGGTTAGGGCAACATCAGAGGTAGGGAAAACTGACCAGGACCCTGTCAGAACCCCATCAAAATTTCTTCATATGATTGAAAAGTTCTGAACGTTTAGATGAACGAATTTTTGTATTGATTGTATTTTAAACTAGAAACAGTTTTAAAATATTGATTCATTTGCGTTTCAAATAATTCTGTATGAAATGAACATTTAATGTCTATTGTTATTTTTATTTGGAATACTATTTCTAAATTAAATAGAACTTGAAAGAAAAATTTCGTTTATTTGAAAGTACAACATTTCTGGTCCATAACGAAAGTATAATCGCTTAAATATAAATATAGTATAACTATTCTGGTGTTCACATTTTAGCAATATATTTAAATTAAACTTTTAGTACTTATGATTAAGAAGTCATTTCAAAATGAATTTTACTTCTGTTATTGTCGATTATGTAAATTTCGAACGTAAGATTCATAACCCAACTTGTGAGTGGCAATAAAACAAGTATTAACCAGCATATTTGTTGATATTTATGAGACAGGAATTTTTCTCCCATTTGGAATTTAAAATGTACTTTCATTTTTACTATAAACTCACTTTAAATGAGAATTAGTTGTGTAACTTTGGCTATTTGGATTTTTTAAATTGCTTCTTCATATACATCTTCTTTAGAAGATGTACATGTTGGGCATTTCAAATTGAGATTTTCGATTTGTGTCAATCTTAATTGAATATGTAAATTTATCGTGTTAATATAAAAATTCGTAAGTAATTCGATTAATTCTCATTCAGGTTGCTATAATAAGACTCCCTCTTGAAACTATTAATATTGCATTGAATATAAAGCCAGTAGGCTTTATTGCAGCTGCAGTCCTAGGACAAAAGTTCACATTACATACAGAGTGTCACTGATATAGACTCGAGTCAATTGTCGAGCGTTCAAAGTGAAGGCGTACGTCCCAGAGAGCGTAGGTTTATTCACCGAAGATTTTTTTACATTCTACTCGCACCGATCCTTAACGCACCGGTCACAAAAGGCTGTGAGACTATATAACGATCACGATCCCAATTTCTCCATTAGTCTGCATTTTTTAAATAAGATCTTGTATTCTACCACGCAAAAAATAATTATACCTATTTTTAGACTCTCGAAAAAATTGAAACTGTAATCAATGATGAGTTTTTAGAAACTGTAAATTTGTTATTGGTGAATTGGTCCAGGATATCTCACTTTAGATTTCAGGATACATCGATTGCTCGATGCATTCTTATTTTTCCTTTAGAAAGTATTTCTCTGCTTATCAGACCTTACTTTTTGCACTAAATAAAGAAACCAAAAGTAGATATGTAAATATGACCGTCTAACATTTTTCTATACAAAAAGTAAGATCAAGAAGTTGTTCTTGAACTTGGCACAAGCTGTGAAAGCTAGAAACATTTTTCAAGGCCCCAAAGACCAGTTCGCTGCATCAAAGCAAGTTTAATTTACTCGAAAAGCGTCCGATTTCCCGAGTGATTAAGCGTGAGTTGTACAATAAATTAAGCGGAAGTACCAATGGTTTTCAAATTAAATTAAAGCCATCTAAATCGCAATTAGCGCTTGGCCTCAGCCAATAAATAATGATCGAGGAGGTACTATTTCAAAAGTAACGATCCTTGAAAGTAGGCTCGCTTAAAATGTTAACTCAATAAAGTCCACATCAAGCCCGCCTACAACGGGGATTTATGTAGGCGTAAATGTATATGAACCCGATCTAACTTTAATTGCTCACCCCAGCAGAGTTTAATTACCCTATTTTCTTCCTGATGGCTTATCGGTGCACTATCATATCGTCTCTCTGGAGCAATTGAATGAAACGGTGCGTTTCGAGAACCGTAAGAAGTTCCTCGAATGTACGGACAATAAAAAATTGTGGCACACTGACCCAACGTGCGTTTTAGAATAACTTGTGCCATTAACGGGGCTGGGCAATATGAGACGGGCATTTTAATTTCTCAGGCGGACAGCCGGATGGACATGGACCTACAGAAGAACCGACTAGAATGAATGCACGCACGTGTTCTCGGCATCGATATTGATTTCACGTCTAACCCCGAGTACAAAAAATCGCTTATTCAAATCGTGTACATGGGTCGACAGTTGTCATAACTAGGTACCTTTTACGATTCAAATAAAATTACCATGCCAACAGGAAGCAGCATGCTATTCAATGTTCTAACATGTTGACTGTTTGTGGTTCGGTTTTTCTTTTCCTCTTTTTCTTTTCTTTTTTTTTTGTAAGACATTGACCATTCCAAATACACAAATACATAAGTACATGAGTAACGAGTAACTGATGATTCAAGGAAAAATTTCACTGCAGGTGAAATTTTCGCAGAAGTTATTTACATATACATATGATGATATGAGTTTAGTGAATCTGATTTCTGATCAGAATGCTAATTTTCGGCCTGAGGCAATGTACGGTCAAAAAGTCATGAGACTTCCATAATTTAAATTTATCAATAAATTTTGGGTCTCACATCCCGCGTTTTGTTTTTATTTATTCTGTTTTTGTTCTTTGGCCATGTCTTATAGTTTTTTCTATAATACTCCGTGCCGCAATTAGCCCTATTAAAATAGGGTTCTGACGAGGCCCTGGTCGACATTTCTATTTTCGATAAAAATATTTTAATGTTATTGGGCATTTATGGGGCAATGGTACAGTAGTAATATCTTATTAATACCAAATTGTTGATAATGAAACAGGGCATTGAAGAGTTTTTCACGTTGAAATCAAACATCGGGTAAAAATAAGGAAATCCCAACATTTTTCACACTTGATTATTTTTGCAAAAATAAAATTATATATTGGATAATTTAATAACTTGTATATTGTTGACAAACACGGCAAAATATATTTCTAGGAATTTTAAACAGGTTTTCATGAAAATTATTATTAAACTACATTTTATGATTATATTATTTTCATCATTTTTAATAACTAGAGATTTAAAGGGATTTTTAAAAAATTACAAGAGTTTTTAGTAATTTCAGTAAATTTCAAGAGGTTTTGCAAAATTACTTCAAAATTTTGTAACTTTTCTGAATGTTTTTAAATTTCTTAAAATCACTTGAAATATTTGGAAGTCATTTGGCATGTTTTAATAACTCTGAAATTTCTTGAAAATTCTTTAATTTTTTGATAATTTTTTAAAATCCTTTGACACTTTTGAACTTCAATAAAAATCTCTTACAATATTTACAAATATTTTTAAATAATTGAAAGCCCTAAAAGTATTATGATTTTTTTCGGAATTCCTTAAAAACTTTTTAAAATCACTTGAAATCTCTCGAAATCGCTTTAAACGTCCTATAAAATCGAATAAGAAAATCTTGATATCTTTGAAATCTTGTGAAATCTCTTGAAATCTCTTTAAATTCCCTAAAATCATTTAAAATCTCGTGAAAATTCTTGAAAATCCTCAAATTCTTGGAAATTCTTTTACAATATTTTAAAAATTTTCAATATCAATTAAAATCCTTTGAAAAAATTAACAAAATGTGTAAATTAATTTAAAATCTTGGAGCTCCGCTGAATTCTTTAAATATTCTTCAAAATAACTTGAAATCTATTTATATCGCTTTAAATTCTTCGCAAATCCTTTAGGAAATCTTGATATCTTTGAAATCTTGAAAAATATCTTAAAATCCTTTTAAATTCCCTAGAATCACTTAAATTTTACTTTTTGAACTCTCCTTAAGTTCCTTAAAATCACTTGAAATATTCTTTAAATCCTTTTAAATTCTTTGATATCATTTAAAATCCCTAAATACTTAAAAAATACTTAAATAATTCAAATACTTAAAAAAAAATTTCTAAAAATCACTTATTATTGTTTCTATATAATTAATACCTCTTTTTTATAATAATAATGATTCCACAGAATAGTTTTTTTAATCTTGATGGGGTATTGACCATTTTTTCCTAGGTGGGGTATTTACTAGGGCATTTTTTAGATAAACTGACAAGATCCTGATCAGTTTTCCTTAAGTAGGGCAATATTCTGCCAAAGCATTATAAACCTTGTGTGGGCCTTTCCAGTTAACTTGATTAGGGCCACAATAGAAGTAGGGATAACTGACCAGGACCCTGTCAGATACCCATCAACATTTCTGCATGGGTCATCATTCAGTTTTTTTACCGTTCGAAACTCTTCAACTGCTAAAGCTTCTAAATTTTCCGAACATCAATGCTTTATTAGATATAAATTTTAAAAAATGAATGCATTTAATTTAGAAAGTTTTAACTTTTAAGCAAGAAAGAGTTTTTGTGTTTAATTTCAGAGTGAAAATATAAGCTTGGAAACGTCTGCGTTTTTTTGAATTTTCAAAATGTTATAAGTCTGACAATTTTCTTTTATCAATAAAAGTCATTAGGATAAATTGTTCCAAATTTTGTATACTATATAAATATCCGTAGATAGAATATGTAAATTAAAGAAAAATTGTTTCAACGCTGTGACGTTAAGCGTTGGGTCATCGTTCATCCGGTTAATGCTGTATGCATTATACATTTCTTTTGTTCTCGCTCTCGCACCCGAGAGATCCAAATTCAAGGAAATACTTCGATAATACTATCAGAACATTACCATTTTGCATGGATAAATAGAATTTTTCAGTCATATTCCTCTGGAGTTTCGACCTTTGAAGGGAAACAGATGACGCCATGGAACCAACTGGTGTTAAAGTTGCCTATACAAAATTGTGTGGGTGTGCAAAATTTGTATTTGTATTTCACATCTGTATCAAGTTATGCAGGCCAATTCAACACACTTTCAAACATACACGGTCTTTGACCCTATAAGGCAGTTTAATCTGGGGTGCCTTTTGAAACCTTACGAATGCAATGTTTGGCATTTAATCTTTTTTATTAAACTTGTATATTGAATTTCACCTATCTCGATTTAGATAAAGAAAATTTTATTGCATCTTTTGTGACCACTTTCGTGATTTAATGCTACTAAATATGTAGACATCCAAATCGCTCCATTCAATGTGCCAGATTCAAAAAATATAATCAATTTGATTGTCGTCTGATTGTGAGTAAATTTCAATCATACAGTTCAAACATCGGAAATCCGAGGATATATATATATATATATATATATTCAATTAATACAATTAATTAAATACCATGCATAACAACAGTCATACCATGCTGAAAGCACCAGTTCTCGTTGGATGACTGAAGTTAAGCACCTTTGGGCGCGGTTAGTACTTGGATGGGTGACCACCTCGAGAATACCGTGTGCTGTTGTCATTTATCATGGCCGTAAGTGCGAAATTTTAAAAGCAGGCACAAGCCAATGTACCGTACCTAACAACTAACAAAAATACAAAAATGAGGTAACAATCTTGCTCTGGTTTATAACGCTCATACCAATTAAAACCCATATTAGGGGAAACTAGTTGGGCCCAAGTTGGGCAATATTTTTTTTACCCAGTTATTATTTGGGCTGAATATGGGCTGACCAATTAACAATAAAATAGTAAAATTGGTTAATCTTTATGTTAAGTATATTATAAAGAAAACTTGTTTTTGCACAAACAAGATTTATTGCTTTTTTTTAATCTTTACATATGAACGGATCGATATATTTAACAAATGAACAAATTATGGATTAATTATAATTAAACATATTTAAAAAATGATCCAATTGATATCAAATCTTAAATTTAATTATTCTTCGTCGCTTCTAAGCTAGATAAAACCTTAAGTATTTAATTTTAATAATTCAGGAATATGAATTATTGAAAAAGTGCAGTATTAATCACACTTTGAATTTATTTAATTATATAATGAAAACAATTAAATCTCTTTAATTTTTTTTTTCATATTTGGGCTACCCAGTTGGGCGCATATTGGCGCCCAATTATAGTATGGGCTAATCTGGGCACATTTCCACACGGGTATCAGAATAGACATTTAGTATGTTGATTTTTATTATTCTTGATTGCAATTAGCTTAACCTATAGGGATAAATTTCTATCTTTTATCTTTCATGAACTGTGACCATCTCAATAAACTGTGAGTAATCAGAATCAGTAGGATAACCTCTTCCGTAATTCCAATCTTAAATGCTTGTTCTAGGTATAGATAGATTCGCAGAATCAGATTTTAATCAAACTTTATCGTTTACACCAGGATAAAATAAGGGATGGCTAAACTCGAACACATCTTATACCTCGTTAGCGGTATTATTTATCTGAGAATTGTTTTGTATTGATTTTCAAGATAATATATACTAAAAACAACTGAATATATTATACCCAGGTATACAGTTGCACACCTGGCAAAAAAAGTCTATGGAGATGTATAGTTAAATTAAAAGCCAATAAAATTAGTATGAAAATTGTAATTTAAGTAACTTTTAATCTATCCTAAAAGACCATCAAAAAGTAATAGTTAAAGAAAATATACAATTACTGAAGTAACTGTATATTGTAAACAAAAGTCTGACCCAGTTGAAGTAATATAATCAGACTTTAAATGATTATAGAATTAAAAAATTTGCAACTTACTTTTAAATCGTTAATGGTGTTTGTGTCACTTCCATTCCTTTGTTACAATATCTGCAAAAAGAAAAAACTTCATATGTTAATGTTAATGAAATTTCAAAAATGTTAAACTTGTGAAAAAACTTTCTTGAAAAATATTTAGAAATTGAACCCTTCTATAGTACAAAAAAGTTTATTTTCCTTACATCAGCTTTAAATTTTTATTATTTGAGAAATTATAGTTGAAAAATTAATTTTTGAAAAATACAATTAACCATAACTTTCTTATTTCTCAATGAAATGCATTAATCATATAGGTCAATCGATTCATCTCGACACAAAGAATATTTATTTTCCTTACGACAGAGCTCAAAATGTTGATTATTTGAAAAGTTATAGTTGAAAAATTAATTTTTGAATATATAATTAACCATAACATCCTTATTTTTTAATGAAATGTATTAACCATATAGGTCAATCGATTCGTCTCGACATAAATATAATATTTTATATAAATATAATATTTTGTTAAACCCTTGTAAGAAATTCAACTAGGTATGTAGTGTAATAAGTGTGCTAAATTTCATAAATTTATCTCTACGCGTTTTCAAGATATTGCAGGATCGTGACATACATACATACATACATACATACATACATAATATTTTTTTTTCCAAAAAAGTCCTTTTTTGGAAACTGGATTTTGACACCACTACAAAGCTTCCTCTATGAGGAAGCAAAAATTAATAATATTAATCACGTTAGAATTTTCAAATTATTGGAAACTTTTAAAATATTTTTCTATCCTTATTTTATCGTTCGTCAAAAATTATAATTGATAATTAAAATTCAAGCCATAAAAGCCTATAAAATCCTAAGAATGTGAAACTACGAATTCTCCACATGCGAAAAAAATATGCATTTTATAAAATGTAATAACTCAATAATTTCCAAAAGCTATATATCCTTCTAGATTTTCTAAAATGAATTACGATCCTCGCATAATTCCAAGAAGGAATAAGCAACACTACATCTCGGTTGAATTAAACAAGGAGCGCGAGTAACACTTTTACAATTATGTCACGAAGGAGTGTACCGTCGAGTGCAATTGAAAATAGAATAAATCCTCGCGCTTCCTGAATTGATCTACGAGAGGTGAGGATGTTTTATGATAAGTGGGTGATTCGCACAACATCGTTTCTAAATCTTATGGAAATCGGCTAAGCATCGTTCACCAACTCTATGCATGAATTCTGCGTATATTCTCTTATGCACTCAAGTGCCCGATTTCTCATGCGTGAAGTTTCCACCTTTGAATTGAGAATGCAATAAGCGGATAAGAGGATGAAAAATCGCCATTGGTCAGCCGTTTCTTCCTTTGGTGTGCATACCGGTCTAAACAAAAATCGCGGCCCACTAACCCAGATTTATCTCACAAATAAAGAAACACAAATTAAAATCTATTGCTTCTATAATACGCTTCAACTACACAAAAACTCCTGCGATTCTTTCCCAGAGATATGTAATGAATAAAATGAATGAAATGAATTAATCGATCTTCGAGATGTCTGTTCCGATTCTAGGCGCTTTCCTTACTGTGAAAATTAGCTGCGTGTACATTAGTCTAGTCGACATCATGCTGCTTCTTCGCATGCTATATCGAGATTGCTGTTCATGGAAGTGAGTTAACAACTCTTGCGACCTGTGCGTAAGATAGATTAAAATTAATCGTCCCAACTAATAAAACTCTAAGCGAGATGCGATTTGCGATATTATGCTCGGAATGTGAGATCCTGGATAAAGACAAAAATTTAAAAATGTTAAAACCAGAGATGGTTCTATCAGTTGGAACAATTCTTGCACGGAGAGAAATGCTATATGGTTGGGCCAACCATATATGTTGATAAATAAGGGGCAACCATATCTATGGTTGGTGCAACCATAGTTTTGTCAGCGCAACCATAGTTTGGTTAGCGCAACCAAAAAAATAGATAAGCTAAGCAATTGAATGGTTGCGCTGACCAAACTATGGCTGCAGCAACCAGTGCCGTATTTATACTAGAGGCCAAAAAGGCCCGGGCCTAGGGCGGCAAATTTTAAGGGGCGGCACGGCTGGAAATATTTTTTTATTTTAATTTTTTTTCTTTGAAGAATATTAACATGATAAAAAAATTATTTACTATTGAAAAACACAGTTTTCATTTTCGCGCTCAATTTTTCGCAGCACACTTACAAAGGGAGCACTTCCAGTGAGGACCTGGGGAGCGATTATGTACTTTTTCACTTCCACTTCCACTTGGTTTTTCAAAATTCAAAGTTTTCAAATTTTTAAAGTTTTTCATGAAAACGACAAATAAGAAATAAATATGCGAACCGCTTACAATTATTCGGTATTGATGGGTTGAATTTTCAGTCGTTTACATAGTTTGACGAAAAATATCAAAAAATATTTCCGAAATTCTCAAAACCCCAGATTTTTATGTATTTACTTAGCAAAAATTTACCAGACGTTGTCCAAAATTTTCCAAAAATTTCGTAAGATTTAAAAAAAATTTTAAGAAACTCTAAAGGATTGCAAAAAAGTTTTTTTCAAAGATTGCACGAAATTTTAAAACATTTGAAAGAATTTGAAGAAATTTCAAGGTACTTCAAGAGATTTTAATGAACTCTAAAGGATTTTTATGTAATTTTAATGATTTTAAGACATTTACAGAAGATTAACAAAATTTTTAAGAATTTCAAGTAATTTTAAGGGATTTTAAGGGATTTCATTTGGTTTCCTCAACATTAGAATTTTCTCGAAATTTCTTAAAATCACTTGACCCTTTTGAACTCTTTTAAGAATGCTTTGAAATTCCATACAATCAAATAAAATTCCTTAAAATATCTTGAAATTTCCTAAAATTACTTAAAGTCTCTATATGAAATTCCTTAAAATTCATTAAAGTTACTTGAAATCCCTTAAAAACGCGGGAAACGCCTGGTTTTTGGTTTTGGAAACTTTGTTTCATATTCTTAAATTATAAATAAAAAATGTTCGTCAGAGTAGAAGTCTGAAATTTCAAGTGGGAAACAAAAAAGTGAAGGTGAAAGTGAAAGTTGAAGTGAAAAGTTACATAATCGCTCCTCTGTTTATAGGACATGGAATTATAATAAAATTTGTAGAAAGGGCGGCAGATTTTTCAGTGGCCTAGGGCGGCATTGAGGGTAAATTCGGCCCTGGCAGCAACCATAACTATAGTTGCACCAATCATAGATATGGTTGCCCCATATATATCAATATATATGGTTGGCCCAACCATAGCTTTCTCTCCGTGTGGGTAAAATTAGGGATGTGGGGCAAAGGAAATCAAGCCTGTATCAAAAATACCACAAATGATTTCTGTTGATCAACATTTCGTGCACTTACTCCATAATTACTTAAAACCTCTTGAAATCCCTTAAAAATTCACAAAAACAATTAAAATCATAAATGTCTTGAAATACAAGTTAAAATTAGCAAAAATCTCTAAAAATTCATAAAAACCTCTCTCTCTAAACTTGAATCAGTGAAATTTCACTGATTCCCAGTCAAATTCCACTGATTTTCAGTGACTCTTTTCTCACGATTTTAATCAGTGAAAAATCTACTGGAAATCAGTGAAAAGTCACTGAAATTTTCAGTAGTTTAGTGACGATTACTGAAAATTTCAGTGACTTTTCACTGATTCTCAGTGACTTTTCACTGATTCTCAGTGAATTTTCACTGAATGAAATCGTGAGAAAAGAGTCACTGAAAATCAGTGAAATTTCACTGATTCAATTTTAGAGAGCTTGGAATTTCTTAACATTTAAAATCTCTTAAAATCTTTAGAAATCTTATCAAATTTCATGAAATCCTTTAAAATCTATTAAAATTATTTAGGAATATCATGAAATTCCATGAAATCCTTAAAATTCTATATAATCTTCTAAAAATCATAAAATCCTCTAAAATTATTAGAAATCTCATAAAATTTCACAAAATCCCTTAATTTCTTTTAAAACACTCAGAAACCTTTTCAAATCACTTAAAATTTCATGAAAAACTTTGAAAATGCTTATAATTTGTCAAGATTTCTTAAAACTTCCAAAAACCTCTTGAAATCCTTTAAGAATTCACGAAAACGATTAAAATCATAAATGTCTTGAAATACAAGTTAAAATTAGCAAAAATCTCTAAAACTTCATTAAAAAACTTCTTGGAATTTCTTAACATTTAAACTCTCTTAAAATCTTTAGAAATCTCATCAAATTTCATGAAATCCCTAAAAAGTCTACAAAATATTTTAATAATTAGAACAATCTCATAAAATCCCTTAAAATTTTACGCCAACCTTCGAAATCCTTTTAAATTCTACAAATCAATAAAATTATCTAACAAACTTTAAAATCCTTTAAACCTCATAAAATATTTTAAAACGCATAAAAATCTCTTGAAATATTTTTAAATTCGTGAAAACCTCTTAATATATTCCCATCAGAAATTTCTTGAAATTCTTTAAATTCTACGATAACATTTAAAGACTCTTTATGTCCTTTAAAATCCATTAAAATTATTAGAAATCTCGTTGCGGTCCATGAAATTCTGAAATTTCTATAAAATCTTTTAAAAATCAGAAAATCCCTTAAAATTATTAAAATCTCTTGACTTCTTTTAAAATTTCTGGAAATTTTATTATAACATTTAAAATTCCTTAAAGTCCCTTAAAGTCTTTTAAAACTTCAAAATTTCAAAACATTTAAAATCCCTTAAAATTCTTGAGCTTTAAAAATTCTCTTGAAATTTCATGAATTCCGTTAAAATTCCGCGAAATATCCTGAAATATCTTAAAATTCTACGAAATCTCTTTAAAATCCTAGAAATCTTTAGAACTTCGTAAAAATCACTTGAAAATGGTCAAAATTCATTAATATTCCTAGAAATCTCTAGAAATATATCTCTCTAAAAAAAGTGATGTAACGAAATGTCCATAAAATCTTCGATATATTGTTTTTTCAAACCTACTTACTCTCTAATTTTGAATCAGAAAAATTTCATTGATTTTTTAAAGACTCGAAGTTGTAAGAAATTAAATAAATAATCGTGCGCGTAGCGCGCGCGTGTTGGTCTGCTATAGTTTTGTAAATGGGAGTTTAATTCCAGCGGAGATAATTTCCATAATTGATTAATAAGCAAGCTCGCTGAGAAATTGCTTCGTTATATAAGTCATCACACTTTACGATGAATACTTAAATTCCCTGCAACTATAATATAATTAAATAAACCAATAAAGATCATTAGTCATATTCTTGATACAGATTAATAACGACATTGCATGTAATCCATTTTCTGAAGAAAAGAAATTCTCCGCTAAACCATACCGATTACCCACTTACCACAAGTCTAATATTAATCGCAATTTGTTCAGCTACTGTGGGTCGAAGTAGAAATCGTCAAATCATCAATTAGAAATTTAATAAGTATTGACACTATGGCTTTCCCGAAGCGATGAAACCAATTAAAATTTTTAGTGAGCAATAGTTAGACCAACTATTCTTCACACTTAACCTATATTTCTTCGCAGGATTGAAACGAGACAAAAAGTGATAATTTCAAGGTATGGACGCTTTGTTAGTTTTATTTGCTATCGTGATCGTGGAGAAATGTGCTTTACTGAATAGCTCACTTTTACTTCTTCAATTTCTTTTTACATCCTCGTCGGAGAAGGTATCATACTTCTATAAAGTTTGATCCCCCCCTCTCTCCCGGTTTTGCCAAATGTCCACATTTTGTGACCACCTGAAACCGAAAAAAATGTTTTTACGAATGTGTGTGTGAGTGTGTGTATCTGTGTGTGTCTTACAGATTTATGTTGGTTATTTATTTTGGTTTATTTTAAGTTAGGTTATTTTGCATTTAATTTTCATCATATAAATCAACTAAGGTAGTACAATATATATGTTAAATTCTAAATTAGTGTAGTAAACCATGTAAATAAAAATTAATTAAAAAATTTTATGAGATTTAAAAAGGTTTTTTAAAAATATCAAAATATTATGAAACATTTTAATAGTTTAAAAAAATATTTTCAGATGGTTTCAAATCAAAATGATTAAATTTTTAAAGCTACTAATTATTTTATTAAAAGTCATTCGATTTTCATTCATCAATAAATTATAAACGATTTAAACTTAAATTGAATAAAACTTGATGTCCGGTTGGACGTATGGAATTGTTTAAGGCTCTTCATTCGATCACCGGAGTTAAGCGATGCTTGACTCGGTTTTATTCGGATGGGATGCCGTTGTATTCATAATCATTTGTAAAGTTTATTATTAATGTTTAAATCTAAATTTGCAAAGTTTATAATAAACAAAAATGAAAAAATTTTTTTACGAATGTGTGTGTGTGAGTGTGTGTATCTGTGTGTGTCTTATAGATTTATGTTGGTTATTTATTTTGGTTTATTTTAAGTTAGGCTATTTTGCATTTAATTTTCATCATATAAATCAACTAAGGTAGTAAAATATATATGCTAAATTCTAAATTAGTGTAGTAAACCATGTAAATAAAAATTAATTAAAACATTTTATGAGATTTAAAAAGGTTTTTTAAAATTTCAAAATATTATGAAACATTTTAATAGTTTAAAAAAATATTTTCATATGGTTTCAAATCAAAATGATTAAATTTGTAAAGCTACTAATTATTTTATTAAAAGTTATTCGATTTTCATTCATCAATAAATTATAAACGATTTAAACTTAAATTGAACAAAACTTGATGTCCGGTTGGACGTATGGAATTGTTTAAGGCTCTTCAATCGATCACCGGAGTTAAGCGATGCTTGACTCGGTTTTATTCGGATGGGATGCCGTTGTATTCATAATCATTTGTAAAGTTTATTATTAACATTTAAATCTACATTGGCAAAGTTTACAATAAACAAAAATGAAAAATTTTTTTTTTGTAAAACATACAAGATTCAAAATTTGATGGTGGAAATTAGATCTATTCAACCCAATAAATGACTCATCGAAGTTTCAACCTCCCTCCTCCTGCACCTTACTTCATCCCTTAAAATGAAAGAATTCACGAAAATTACCCCAACTTTTTGGGTTAAAATTTTTTTACTGATAATAAATTTTCTCAATGCTAAAAGACATCCTAAAAAGATTCATCCTCTTAATTCATTTGGAACTCATTCCATATCATCCCTTACACCTGAAAAATTCAAATTTACTCTAATTTGTGGAGTCAAAATTTGAATGTTAATAATAAGTCTTGTTAAAGCTAAAAGACACGCTTAAAACTTTCATCCCCCTAATTCTATGGGATGAAATCCCATATTATCCCTTAGACCTAAAAAATCCCTTAAATCAAAAACTTATTGGTGAATATAGACATAGAGTGAGATCCAAATGAGCTAAAGAAAAGAAGCTTTTTTGGCGGCCTTTTAACATTAAGAAGTCCTATTGCATGTCAACAATAAAATTTTGACTCCAAATGATTGAAAATAAATTTAAAACATTTTTATAGAGAAGCTGCAGAAATTTAACAAAATTTCAAAACATTTCAAAAGATTTTCAAATGATTTCAAAAAGATTGTGGAAGATTAAGAGATTTAACAAAATTCGATTGTCTGAATTGTCTCAAAGAAATTTGATGGATTTTGACGAAATTTCAAAAGGTTTATTTCCAAAGATTTAAAGTTATTTTAGAAATATTTTACAGATTTCAAAATATTTGAAAAAAAATATTAATATAGATTTTCAAAGATTTCTTGAAACTTCTAAAGATTTTAAAAGATTTCAAGAGTGATCAACTTCTCGATATTTTACAAAAAAAACTTGTTTTATTTTTTATAGTAGTTTCATAAATTGTATGTAGTTCATTTTTAATTTTATATAGTGTTTCAATTATAATTGAAACACTATATAAAATTAAATTTCAATTATAATTGAAACACTATATAAAATTAAAAATGGACAAAATTTCGAAAAAAAAAACTTCACAAAATTTTCGAGAACGTTCCCGGGAATAATCTCTTATTTTTCGTTCTCGAGAATTTTAAAACTAGTCATAACATAGTTTTTTAATTAGGCTGAAGTATCAGGCGAAAATTTCCGGTAACGCGTTACAAGAAATGCGTTACTATCAAATACTGAATGAGAATAATGTGCCCGCTCAGCGGACGGATTTTTTAAAATTAATTTTTCCTCTTCAAGACTTTACATGTCCATAAGGACATTTACCTCACTTTATGTAGATCATGCTCACGATACTAATACATACTTCAGGTCTCGGAGTCAGTACTTTACAAGGCTATCAACATAGAAAACCTAGATATATCACTCCTTACACCAAATAAAATAGTCCAATCAACCATTAGACGGATTTACTACGTACACCAACGAGCCTACAATTAAACAAAAAACAACGTTTTTCCCCTCGAGATAAACATGACAGACATTTAGAGAGTAGTGTAAATCAAGACAAGTATCGGTTTTCTTGAGATCTTAAGTCTTCAATCTTTCTACACTGTTTCAATCGCTATAACTACTATGTTACATCGCGTAAATAAGTAATTGGATATTCAGGGAGTTGTAAAATAATTTCAAGCGATTAAATCGAGGCTATTTGTCTTGAACTGATGTTTATTAATTGTAGAATTTAATTGAAAAGATTCCTTTCGGTTTCGTTGGAAGCAAAACAGTTAGAATTTTTTTTAAGATGCATCCTTAATTTTTTTGGTAGATTGAATATTTTGGCTTTTGTACTCTTTCATTGTCTTTGGGAAATTATCTAATAAAAAAACTAGATGTGAAGTTGTATCAACTTTTGTGCTCATTCAATGAGCACTTTGCTTCTTGGAAGCAAATATGATTTGCTTCCTCATAGAGGAAGCATTAATTAGTTAATCAAATGTATTAATATTAGGTCACCTGATTCGTATCAACACAAAAAAAGTTTATTTTCCTTACATCATCAGCTTTAAATTTTTATTATTTGAGAAATTATAGTTGAAAAATTAATTTTTGAAAAATACAATTAGCCATAACTTTCTTATTTCTCAATGAATTGCATTAATCATATAGGTCAATCGATTCATCTCGATACAAAGAATATTTATTTTCCTTACGTCAGCTCAAAATTTTGATTATTTGAAAAGTTATAGTTGAAAAATTAATTTTTGAAAATACAATTAACTATAACATCCTTATTTTTTAATGAAATGTATTAATCATATAGGTCAATCGATTCGTCTCGAGGAAAGGAATATACGTTTTCCTTACATCAACTTTAAATTTTGAATATTTCAGAAGTTGTAGTGAAAAAATGAATTTTACGAAAATTATAAAAGTACATAAAACTTGTAAAATTAAATATTTTGTTAAACCTTTGTAAGAAATTCAACTAGGTATATAGTGGAATAACTATGCAAAATTTCATCAATTTATCTCTACGCGTTTTCAAGAAATTGCTGGATCGTGAAACACATACACACACACATACATACATACATACATACATCCGGACAATTTTTCAGGACATCATATTAGATATATTGCCATTGAAATATGTTCAAAAAAACCTTTTTTAGGAAACTGGATTTTGTCACCATTACAAAGCTTCCTCTATGAGAAAACAAAAAGAAAAAAAAAATGAGAATATATTAGAAACTAATTTTCTAAACTGAACGAATGTCAGACTATTTTACCAAATTATCAGTACTCGTCTTTTTCTAATGAAGACTATCCAATGCGGATACTAAAGCCCTTTAAACTCACACATAAAATCCTTAGTTTGGGGTAAGTTAACATCGGATACCTACCCTCCTTACTCGAATTTCATTAATTAAATCAACCAGACCAACGATCGAGTTGTTGAAGGGGGGAGAAAGGTCGGTTTCATGATCACATTATGTAGGTGATGCTAACATTTTCATCCAACTTTGAATTGACATTCGACACTCTTGGTAATACTTTCGTCTATATAGTAGTTATATACTTTGAGCTAAACGAGGTCATATCGAGAAGCCACGTATAAAACTAAAGTGAACTTTAGGAGATCCATTAAGCTAACATCTTCACAATCGAATTTATGTATTTTCAATATCTCATAATTTTGGGCTTTATTTGGGCACCAATAAAAATTTTTGGGCTTCTTTACATTTTTCAAAGAATCGATTTTGCTTTGGAGATGCTAGCTTTATGTAAGCTAGCACCTCCGATGTCTTAAATCGCAAAATAAAAAAAAAATAAATTTCACCATAATTTTGGACTTTTTTAAGGCTCTTGAATTCCAAAAATAAAAAATCTCCAAAAACAACCCTTAAGTTCCAAAATCAACCCCAATTACACAAGTTCAATTTTTAAAATATTGAAGCACACAATATTTTTGGGCTTTTTTGAGCTCGTCAATTCCGCAAAACTAAACACTTCAAAAACAACCCTAAGGTTCAAAATCAACCCCAATTACATAAATGCAATTTTGCAAAAATTAAAGCACACAGTAATTTCAAGCTTTTTTGGGCTCTTGAATCCCCAAAACGAAAGTTATCAAAAAACAACCCTTAATATCAAAAATCAATCCTGACAAAAAGTTTAATATTTTTAAAAATAAACAAGCCTATATTTCTCAGTTTTACTTGGGTACTACGAATATCCTAAAATTAACTTTTGGGCTTCATCCCTTGATGGCAAAAATTACCCACCTTTGTCACGCAAATATTACTTTAATAAAAAATAATCTTATGCAATTGTTTGCAACTAAACGTAGCACAAAATTTTCATTTCGAAATTTCGATTTTTGAAAATTTGCGGGAAATAAGTATTTTTAAGTTCCCAAAAAGTGGAGTATTACTGAGTATTATCGAATTTAGTTTACGGCACAATTTTTTGTCCTTTGCAAGTAACCCAGCACAATTATTGTTTTTTGAGATATTTCAAAATGGCGGTGCTGAAGACTTTTTCAAAATTTGCCTCTATTTAGAAAATGGTTGTTGTTATGAATTTTTTGTTTGCGCCACAATTTTCTGCTTCCTTCAGTGAACTCAGCACAATTTTTTTATTACGAAAAAACAAAATGACGGTGCTGGCTCAAAAATTGAATTTTGGCAATTGTGGCTCTAATTTTTATTTTTCAACAAAAATCTTTTGCAGCGCAATAGAGCACAAATAGAGCACAATTCAACACAAAACTATTTTTGAGAAAATCAAAGATGGCGGTGCCAACTTCCTGGACATGTTTATTTTTCACTAAAATCATATGTTTGGCATCAAGGGGGTAGTTCTTGGCATGAAAAGATGGAGCCAAAAAATCATAGTGGGTATTTTCGAGAAACCCAAAAATTAGAAATTCTTTTGACTTTACAGAAAGTTGAAAAAGTTAATGTTTCAGCGAAACCATATATATGTATGGCATCAAGGGGGTAGTTCTTGGCATGAAAGGGTGGAGCTAAAAAATCAGAGTAGGTATTTTTGAGGTGCCCAAAAATCAAAAGGTGGGTAATTTTTGGTATCAAGGAATGAAGCCCAGAAGTTATAAATATTGTGTGGTTTAAAATAATAAAAATATTAAACTTTTTTTTAAGAGTTGATTTTTGATAAATAAGGGTTGTTTTTTTTGATAAATTTCGTTTATGTGATTCAAGAGACCAAAAAATCTCGAAATTACTGTTTGATTTAACTTTTAAAAATTGCGTTTCATTAATGGGGTTTTATTTTGGAACTTAAAGGTTGTTTTGAAAAACAATCTTTAAAAAACCCTTTTTAAAACTTAAGGTTTTTTTTACGATTCTTTTTTTTGCGGAATTGAGGAGCCCAAAAATACTGGGTGCTTTGATTTTTTAAAAATTTAACTTCTATAATTGGGGTTGATTTTGGAACTTAAGGGTTGTTTTTTGAGTTTTTATTCTCGGAATTCAAGAGTCCAAAAAAAGCCCAAAATTATGGTTCAATTGATTTTTTTTATTTTGCGATTTAAGACATTGGAGGTGCTAGATTAATGTAAGCATCGATTTTTTGAAAAATGTAAACGAGTCAAAAAATTTTTATTGGTGCCCAAAAAAAGCCAAAAAATGAGATATTGGAAGTATATAAATTCGATTGTGGAGGTGCTAGCTTAATGGATCTAACTTTAGAGCTATTTATGAGGTGTGCAATGTACAAGCTGCATCTCCCCTTTTAAAAAAAGAAGAAAAGAGCAGAGTAGATTTTGATTTAGGTACCTTGAAGTGCAGGCTTTGGAAGCTGATCTGGATTCTTTGAATTTGAGTGAAATTCGAGAAGCTGGAGTTTGAGTGAATTGAAACCTCGATCTAAAAGGGGGTTGTTTTGTTTCTTTTTTTTTCCTTTCAGTAACAATAAACTGGAGTGTAAGGAAGTCTATTGACTTGGCCGGGCTATTATTGGACTGTTCTATTATCGATTTCGTCTGGACTTAAGGGTTGCTACACTGTGCACTTCCCTTCACACCAGAGGGTGACTCATTTGAGTACCGTCGTCTTATCAAGTACTAATCCAGATTTCGTGGTGATAAAGTAATTTAATATCACTCTAACTTTATGAATAATTATTTTGCTTCCTCATAGGGAAAGCTTTGTAGTCGTGACAAAATTCAGCTTCTAAAAAGGTTTTTTTTCAATATATTTCAAGGAGAATATAAATATTTATTATGATATCCTGAAAAATTGTCCGAATGTGTATTTGTGTGTATTTTACGCTTTTTAACGACCTTGAAATATCTGGAGAGCGTGCACCTACACACATAAATTTTATTAATGAAATTTGTCATAGTTCACTATATACCAAGTTGAATTTTTGACAAGGGTAAAATATTTAATTTTACAAGTTTTATTCTACTTTTACAATTTTTGTAAAATTGATTTTTTGACTATTAGTTCTCAAATTTGAGAATTTGATTATTAACAATCAAAATTCAAAGTTTATGTAGGGAGAAGAATTAATTAATTTCTTTATTTAATTAATTTTAAACTCCTCGTGTCTACAAAAATTTTTGCTCCTGTTATGTCCTGAGTGGGCGTACAGGGGGAAAAATTTGGTGGCAGCGGCGGGATTTTTATTCGCCAACTTGTATTGCGAAGTAAAGAGAGAAATTAAGGAGACGACAAATTTTTCTCACAGTTTAGTAAGCCTATAGTTTTTCCGAATTTTTACTTGGTTTTCCTATAAGATTAATATATTTTATTGAAAAGTAATTTATTATACTTTAATTGAAGAGTAAAATAATTAATTCTTCGTTAAAAAAAATTTATAATTGAGAGAGTAAGAAGAAAATAAAGTTTGAAAAACATTTTACAACATGATAATATCTTTCCGATACTAATTATCGTAAACCGACGTAAGTGCAGTATTTCGAGGTCACTGCGTGTAACAAGCAACAAATAATAATATGTATAAGTGACCAGCAACCCTGAGATGATTTAGGAACACATTATTCGTAAATCAAGAGTAAAGATTTAAACCGATTTTACACCCTCGCGTTTTACTATACAGCACAGTTGGTGGCGATAACTTGTCGAAAAGGCCGACGTCGTAAAGAAATACAAGCAATAGCTATTGTCTAAATAAGAATCGTGGTCCTCTTTTTTATGGTTTCATGAAAGCGGTTGCCCTTCACTGTGAGTTTTTATCACCGAATTACGTTTTGGTATTTTTATTTAGTGGAAGAAAGTATTTTTAGAAAGATAAAATGCGGAGACTGGTTTGTCTGGTCGGATTGGATATTTCACGTGGAATTTGGATAGAAAAGGAAATTACAAGGAATGAAATCTATTCTGGTACATGACAGTGCAGATTAGTGATCCTATCTTAAAAAAGTGATGTTACCAATATATCGAACACATTGTTGTCGAAAACCTGATTGGTTTAGAAACTGCGCGAATTGTGTCAATATGTATCGAATTTGAAAATAATCTTCAGACTATTTTCGTTGTCAAAAAGATTATTAAGACAGAGAATGTTAATTTTATGGAATTTCAAGGAATTTTATGAAATTTATTCTGATTTACAGAAATTTTAAGGGATTTTACCAGTTATTGGAGTTTTATAGAATCTAAAGAAATTTAAAGAATCTAAAAATCTAATAAAGAATTTTCATTGGATTTTTAGGTAATTGAAGGTATTTAACGAGATTTCATGGGATTTTAAATAATTTTAAAGGATTTAACGATGTTTTGTGTAATTTTAAGTAATTTTATAAACTTTCAAGCTGTTCCAAGGAATTTCATGAAGTTTCATTGGATTTTCAGATATTTTAAGGGATATTAAATAGTTTTAAAGACTTTTCAGGGATTCAAGGGATTTTACGAGATTTCATTGGATTTTTAGCAATTTTAAGACAACATGGGATTTTGAGAAATCTTAAAAGATTTAACGATATAGATATGTTGTGGAATTTTAAGTGATTTTAAAAACTTTTAAGGTATTTGAAGGGATTTCACGAAATTTCATTGGATTTTTAGATATCTTGAGGGTTTTAATGGGATTTAATGGGACTTTGAATAATTTTAAGGAATTTAAAAGGATTTTACAAATTTATTGAGATTCCTAAAATTAGACTAGGAATTACAAGTTTTTATATTTCAAAAATTAAAAATTCTTAATTATATTGCATACTTTTGAAATTCCTTAATTTTGTGGAATTTTAAGTAATTTGAGAAACTTTTAGTCATTTTACGAAATTTCATTGAATTTTAAGGTATTTTAAATGATTTAATGAGATTTCAAGGAATCTTGAAAAATTTTAAGGTATTTAAAAGGGATTTACGAAATTTATTGAGATTTTAGAAATATTAAGTGATTTAACGATATTTCGAGGAATTTTATGAAATTTTACAATATTTCATAGGATATTATATTATTTTAAGGACTTAGGGGATTACAAGGTATTTAAGAGATTTCATTGGAATTTCAGGAATTTCAAGGGATTCATGGGATTTTAAGTAATTTTATGGGATTTGATGATATTTTGGGAGATTCTAAGTAATTTTAAGTGTCTGTAAGGTATTTTATGAGATAATAAGAATTTATCGAAATTTCATTGAATGTTGAGTAATTTTAAGAGATATAATGAGACTTTATGAGATTCTGAGTATAATTTTAAGTAATTTTAAGGAATTTCACCGCAAATTTTGAAGGATGTTAAAGGGATTTTAAGATATTGTATGGGAATTTTACGAGATTTCATGGGATTGTTAGGAATTTCAAGGGATTTCATGGGATTTTAAGTAATTTTATGGGATTTGATGATATTTTGGGAGATTCTAAATAATTTTAAGCAACTTTAAGATATTTTATGAGATATTAAGTAATTTTAAGAACATTTATTTCCAGAAATTTTAAAGGATTTGGTGAGATTATATTGGATTTTCAAGAATTTTAAAGAATTTCACGACATTTCATGGAATTTTGAGTAATTTTAAGTAAATTAAGGAATTTAACCAGATTTAGAAGGATGTTAAAGGGATTTTAAGATATTTCATGGGATATCATGGGATTTTAAGTAATTTTATGCGATTTGATATTTTGGGAGATTCTGAGTTTTTATGAGATATTAAGTAATTTTAAGAACATTTATTTCCAGAATTTTTAAAGGATTTCGTGAGATTATATTGGATTTTCAAGAATTTTAAAGAATTTCACGACATTTCATGGAATTTTGAGTAATTTTAAGAGATATAATGGGACCTCGTGAGATTTTGAGTAATTTTAAGTAATTTGAGGAATTTCACCAGATTTTTAAGGATGTTAAAGCTATTTTAAGATATTTTATGGGAATTTAATGAGATTTCATGGGATTATCAGGACTTTTAAGGGATTTCATGAAATTGCATAGGATTTTAAATATAACCTTAAGGGATTTGTCCATATATTTTATGAATTTTAAGTAATTTTAAGAAATATCAAGTAAATTTACGAAATTTAAAGGAATTTCACCAAATTTTGAAGGATAATAAAGTTATTTTAAGGAATTTTATAAAATTCATGAAGATTCCTGAAATTAGATAAAGTATTACAAGATTTTATATTTCAAGAATAAAAAATTCTCAATTATTTTTTCTACTAGCAAAAGGTGTGCATAAACGAGAAACTAATCGCGCGCAGAGCGCGCTGATCATATTTGCTAGTTTTTTTAAAAAAATGATTAATATTTTGCATATTTTAACTAAAAACTAAAAGTCAACTGGAATATAAAGTATGCCAGAAAGAGCTTTGAAGCACTAAAATTAAAGATTGCATCGTGATGCTTCTTTTCAGAAGCAATCTTTAAGAAAATCTAGATCCGTTTAACTTATATGTATAGGTCTGTCTTATACAGGGTGAGTTTTTTAACTTGAGACTTTGAAATATCTCAAAAAATACGCATCCTACGTGAAAAATGTCCCTAATATAAACTTTTTATTTTTGAGGGGGAAAAACGATTTCAAAAAAATTTACCCCACCCCACCCCTCCAGGAGGCTGGGGCGGGAGTAACTTTGTAATTTTAAATGACAACCCCAATTTTTTATAACGGATTCAGATTTTCCATCAAAAAATACATAAATTTTATTTGAAACATCTTTTTCGATTCGAAATAGATGGAGCTGCAATTGCGAAAAATGTAATTGTTTGGGGCGGGGGTAACTTTGTAATTTTAAATGGCAACCCGAATTTTTTATAACGGATTCAGATTCCACATCAAAAAATACGTTAGTTTTATTTGAAAAATTTTTTTCGATTCGAGATAGATGGTGCTGCAATTGCAAAAAATGTAATTATCAACAATTATATTTTTCGCAATTGAAGCGCCATCTATCGCGAATTGAAAAAATGTTTCAAATAAAACTTACGTATTTTTTGATGGGGAATCTGAATCCGTTATAAAAAATTGGGGTTGTCATTTACAATTACAAAGTTACCCCCACCCCTGCCTCCTGGAGGGTGGGGTGGGGTAAATTTTTTTAAAATCGTTTTTCCCCCTCGAAAATAAAAACTTTTTATTAGGGACATTTTTCGTGCAGGATGCATATTTTTTGAGATATTTCGATGTCTCAAGTTAAAAAACTCACCCTGTATATCTGTCTTTAGTTGAGAGACAAATTCGTTCAAGTTTTTATGCTCTGGAAATAAAATACGAGCTCCGTGTGATGTATAGTGTGCCGGATTTAGGGTAATGTACACAAACGAGGGTAACATATCTGAACTCGATTTTCAGTCCAAGTGCATTCTTTACACCCGAGAATTTCTGGAGAACAGGCGGTTTGCAAACTCACACGTCACATGACTCTGTAGCCGTGCGACGAATAAACGAATGCTTGAACACTTGCCAAGATCTCAATGCGAGTGCCGGTGGCTTTGCCGCTTATTTAAACGATTTTCAAGAAGACCTCAAAACATACGAGATTCATATTCTAGCTTGCATTTTAACCTCATAGAATGCACATTTTATTTAAATTTCCATCTTCAAAGAGCACGAAAATTTAACAGAAGCCAACCCTAGTCATCAGTGGTAATAATTCACCTTTTTTGGGAATATATCACCTTTTTTCATTTAATAAATTTGAAAAATTTTTAAATTTAAAACTTTTTCACCTTTTAATATGAAAAATTATGAATTTTGGAATAATAGGATAATTTCGGGTGATTTGCGGTTTGAAAAAATTTTTCCGGATAATTAGAAAATTAGTGATGCACACCGAAAAAAATTTTTTTCCGAGAGTCAACTATCATCTATGGTTAACACTAACATAGTTGAAATAACACGGATACCAGTTTAACAGAATCATGAACGTACTGTTAGACGTACTAATACGACCCCGGTTAGAGAGAACTAAATAACCCTAGTTCCATTAATAATGCAATTTAATTAATATTCCCATGCATATCTTAAATGGCGAACGACTTCTTTGGCATTCGGATGTTCGGGATGCCAGATATTTTTCGATTGCACCTGCAACATGCATGTAATTTCGTTGAATTTGAACAATTGAAAAGATTATGTCAAAATCGCTTAAAGTCAGTTAATTGCTGAAGGTAAGTTCGTATTGCTGTATTTCTTATTTAACTTTCAAGAAGTTTATAGGTTAGATTTTAATATTCAGAACGCATTTTGTACGTTTTTTTTTTCTAAAATTAAGTTTGGATGTATAATTCTTAGTGTTTTAGAAATGTTATATTATGATGATCATTTGCAATCGTATGTTATTCTTGATCCGATTGAAACCGAAGTGGTAGATTTAGATAAGATTTACAGTAACAATTTGTGGCATCTTGTTCAATGAAAAGAACCAAGAATATTTGTTAAGTCACCTTGCTTTCCTTGTTATTTTAACTAAACATGAACTTTGTAATTTCAACTAGGATTACAAAGTTGGCGCCTGTCCTAACAAGGCAAAATAGTTGATTCCTTGTACACGTATACCAGGAATTTTTTTCGGTGCATATTCAGTCGCAAAATACTTGTGATCGATCAAAATCCATTGAAATCGTCAACATTTAAATTAAAATGTTATTTACCTTCATTTTCTGCTCGAATTATGTCGTCGTAAGAAAACGATAGAGAATTTAATAATGGAAAGCAAAAAAACTCCGCTGAGGGAATCGAAATAGAAGTTGAATTAAGAATATTAGAAGAAATTAAATAATTGAAAATCAAAAATAAGTATAATGGAATCAAATATCCTGTTTAATTTTTAGAGAGATTTTGACCCAAGTGACTGTCTCTTGGGTTAAATAAAAATTTGGGGAATTTTCAATTTCGGGAATATTTAGCTTCGAGAACTTTAAATTTCGGGAATTTTCAACTTCAGGAATTTTAAATTTTAATGATTTTAAATTTCGGGAAATTTACGTGATCCTACGCTTAGAAATCTTTATTAAATTTTAAAATAAACACAATTTGATTATTAAGAAATTTCTTTCGATTTCATCATTTGATCACCACAAGTATGAAATTTACTGATTATTTAACTGATATTTTATTAATAACCTGATTTATAAATCAAGTGAATAATATTTAATTACACATGATAATTAGAATTTTTTTAAATTTTAATTTATTTAATTAAATAATTTTCTTCATTTTTGAGCACCTCAATCGACTTAGCAAAAGGTGTTCATTTCATGAGACGATTCGAACCGATCGATCTAAAGTTCTTAAAAGACGATCACTCGATAATGCATCACTAATTAAAATAATAAAGAAAGTCAATTATTTTAAAATTGAAAAAATTATTATTTGATACTTGCAATTTTTTTAATCTTTTGAATTTTCTTGTCATCTATTTTAATTCTTTAAAATCTCATTACTGAACAATTTTGAACATTAAAATGAAGGAATTATTATATTGCTTATATTTTAAACTAGAAATAGTTTTAAAATATTGATTCATTTGCATTAAAGATAATTCTATACAAAAAAAAAACTTGTAATGCCTATTGTTATTTTTAGTTGGAATAATATTTCTCGATAAAATACAGAATTGGGAAAAAATATTTCGTTCATTTGAACGTTCAAAACTTCTGGTACATTAAAATCTCTCCAAATTCCGTAAAGACACTTCTTAAAATCTCTTGAAATTCTTTAAAATCATTAAATCCATTTAAATCCTTGAAATCTTTTCGAAATTTCTTAATATTTCCTAAAATCACTCAAAATGTCTTGAAATCCCTTGAAATTTCCTTAAATTACTTAAAATTCTTAAAATATCTTGAAATCCTTTAGTGTCTTTAAAATCCGTTGAAATTCTTTAAAATAATTCAACTGCGGTAATTTTTCCATAAAGAGGAAAGGTTGAGCAAAGGTGTAAAGGAATCTAAATTGTCTGTCCGTAATAGACACGACACCGATGACATATATTTTAATTGACTTTAATTAAATCTTTATTGTTTCTAAAGAAGTAGTTTTCTTCTTTACGAATCACTGTCTTAATCTTGAAATCTTGTAATTGCAAAAGAAATCTTTTCAAATAATTTTCAATATTCCTCGCATTTATCTTGATATCGAATTATTTTGAATTCTCTTCAATTCACCTTGAATTCTTTTAGAATTCTTCTAAATTTTTAATTTAAATTTTACTGACTGGGATTAAAGGTCACGGTTTTTTTTGCTTTAGCCAAACTTTTTTGTATCTCTATTCTGTTTGTTTTTTTTTTATTTTTGCCACACATTTCTCACAAATTTTTATTTAAAAAATCGCCTTTTCACAATTTTTAAATTCCACTTGCAGTGCTCTATACGTTTAGAATATGAAACTTTAGAATATATGAAATTGCTCACTTGAAAAATTTCAGGAATGGTAAAGACATACGATTGGTTGACGTCATTTTTAAACTGCTGGTAATTTTTCTTCATCAATTTCGTCAAACCCTATTAAATTCTGCAGTTGTGAAGAAACGGTAAAAAGTGTATCAAAAAAATTACTTTATGGATTCCAAGAAGCGAACGGAGCGCAAAGTACAAAGAACCTTTTAAATTTACAAGTGCCTAAGCTCTATGGTTTTTTTCTAATAATTTATCCCTCTCATAGGTCGAGCAGAGGACAAACAACAGACAGCCTCTGTATCCCATTTATCTTAATATCCCCTGACCTACTTTAATTAATAATTCGCCAGCGTCCTCTTATTCAGATTTTTTCTTCACGGCGCTATCTTTGAAATAATTATCGTTCAATGAACCTCCAATACTGATTCCGAGAGAAAAGAAGAAAACGATCGTATGAAGTCAGATTAATTCACCTTTTCACGTAGTTATTGTCAAAACAAATGTTTAAACGAAGTTTAAACTTTTTACGGAACTTTACCCAAAGAATCTATTCCTAAAAAGATGATTGAGTCGAAGTCGAAATATCGTAACGCCTATTCCGCACTCCTGATTGGTCATGTAAGTATCGATAGAAATTTTCGACAATCGATACTTGCGCGCGCTCATTTTAATTTGATTTCATTAATCATCATTTTATCACGAGCCTAAACTTGAAACATATCGAAAATCTTGGTTTTAAAAAAGCAGTTTTATGGTAATATTAAAAATAAACAATTAAATAATTTATTACGAATAATTAATAAATTAATTTAATAATTAATTAACCGGTTTTTCAAATAATACTGTGCACAATTATAAACACGGTATTTTTTTAGAAAAAAAACCACAATTAAACATCAATACAACTGTAAACGTAGTTAATTTTGAAAACAATCTAATAACTATTATTTTTTATAAAGAAAAACACATGTTGTAATTATTTAATTTATAAAATATAAGGAAACATTTTTTTATAAATATATAGCAAACTAAGAGGCGCGATACGCGCGCGATTTTTTTATTTTTCTTCTTACAATTTCATTGAAAGTCATTCCAAATCCAATTAGATTTGAAACTATAATTTATTCGAGATTTTAGAGACATTTTTAGAGAGGAATTTCAAAAGGTTTCTAGGAATTCTAAGGAAATTTGATGATTTTTAAGTGATTTTTACGAAATTCAAGAGATTTTAAGGATTATAAAAAAAGATTTCGTAGAATTTTATGGAATTTTAAGAGACTTTTAAAAATTCTAATGGATTTTAAGAGATTCTAAATGTTTTGAAATTTTTAAGGAATTTTAAGAGGTTTCTAAAAATTTTTAAAGATTTCAACGAATTTAAGCAACTTCTAAGGTTTTTGTGAAGTTTTAAGGTATTTCAAAAGGTTTGCAAGAGTTTTATGGGGTTTTAAGGAATTTTATGAGATTTCTAATAATTTTAAGTGATTTCAAGAGATTTTTCTGATATTGCAAAAATTTTGTGAGAATTTTAAAAGGTTTCCTGGAATTTGATAAAAGATTTCTAATAGTTTTAACATTTTAAAGATATAAAAAGATTTTAAATGTTACCGTAAAATTTCAAGAATTTTCTGAGAATTATAAGAGATTTTAATGTTTGTCATGGAATTTTATGGAGATATTTCAAAAGATTTTTACAATTTTTAAAAAATTGTAAAGAAAATAATTAATTAAAATGAATTAAAATTAAATTAAATAAAAAAATTAAAATAAAATAAAAATAAAATAAAATAAAATAAATAATAAAATAATAAATAAATAGATAATAAATAATAAATAATAATAAATAAATATAATAATAATAAAGAAATAATAATAATAAATAAGTAATAATAAATAAATAAATATAATAATAATAAATAATAAATAATAAAAAATAAAATAAAATAAAATAAAATTAATTAATTAAAAAATAAAAAAAAAATTCTAGGACTTTTTAGAGATTTTCATGAATTTTAACGTGGATTTCAGAAGATTTATTAGTTTGAAAATTTTTGTGTAATTTTAAGGAATTTCATGGAATTTGAAGACATTTCTCATACTTTTAATGGATTTTAGAGGATATAAAAGGGATTTTAATTGTTATCGTAGAATTTAAAAGAATTTCAAGAAGTTTTTGGAAATTTTAAGAGATTTTCACGAATTTCAAGCGATTTCAAAGATTTTCAAAGGTTTCTTGGAATTTTTAAAGATTTTAAAGAATTTTAACATAGATTTTGAGATTAATGATTTTGAAGGTTTTTCTGAATTTATAAGTATTTTCAAGCAATTATTCTAATTTTTAAAAGAATTTGTAAAATTTTTAAGGATTTCATGGAATTTCATGAAATTTCTAATGATTTTAAGAGATTTTAAATGTTAAGAAACTTCAAGAGGTTGCTAGAAATTTTTCGAAATTTTCACGAATTTTAATCATGGATTTCAAGAGATTAATGATTTTGAAGGTTTTCGTGAATTTTTAAGGATTTTCAAGAGGTTTCTAGGAATTTTTAGAGATTTTCACGAATTTTAATATAGATTTCAAGAGATTAATGATTTTGAAGGTTTTCGTGAATTTTTAAGGATTTTTAAGTAAATGCGCGCGCAGAGCGCGCGTTCGTTCTTGCCAAGAGAAAAATAGGAAGGAAATGACCTTATAGAAAGCGAAAGCATAAGTCTTGCTTATGGTAAAGAGTAATTGAGATTTCCCTTTTAACTTGAGTTGAGGGATTACACGGGTGAATTACACGACATATTGAAGGTGATTCAAGTTTATGTAACACTTGAAAGCCGGAAGAAGATGTGACTTGATGTTAATTAATGTTAAATATCCAGGGACATATTTGTCGCCGATAAGTCGTTTAACAACGAAATGGAAAGTGTTATGTGTAGGTTGTCCGTGTACCTTTACACAATCCACATGCAATATGCATTCATGATCGATTTCGGACTCGTTTCCTCGTAATGCAAGAAAGTCTCCAATACTTCCGTACAAGAGTAGAAATAAAGACATCTTGTTACGTATATAAACATTACTAAATCTAATCGGGAACAATTATACGATTTTCCCCTCGATTTTCCCTCTAATCAGGAAATTAATTACTGTTCGACTTTCCTTGCTCGACTAGCGATTGTTGGTTTCTTTTAAAGGATAAATTCATTTAGCTTGGAACTTTAAATACTCATGCGGTAATTATAAAATGTTTCCTCATATTCCGCAGAAAGACAGGAAACATTAAACAGAAAAAACTGTTTCTCATTTGGTATATTTTATGATCCACGTCTAAAATAGGAAATTTACATTCTGAAATTCAATCTCTTATTAAAACTCTTAAAGATACAGTATAACATTTCATTTACCTAATTTTTTAATAGAAAATCCTCCTTCACCAATATAGAGTAAAACCATAGAGTAAAACCATAGAGTAAAACTGTAGCACAAGACACACATCCAATTCTTCACTTCTCACACGAATCACGATCTCACAATCACTTCCGCATCATCATCAATATTAATCCGTTCTGAGGATCATCTCTGATGAGTAAATCTGCGCCGATGCAGCAAATCAAATGCAATTGCCGTTTACACTTAAATCGGAGATCGATCAAAGAAAAAATATTCTGCGCGTGCCTAGTCACGTGGAGTTTAAGCTCCATACACACAAGTCACGGGTAAATCGTCAAGGCATTGTAGTACGTGCCCTGGCGGAGACCCTATGTCGAAAATCATGAGAGCATTGCGAGGCCACGATTGACGAGGGGTAGTTCCTACCACGGCACCCCATGTGGGACTGAGCCCTCATTCTATGGACCAAACATCTGTCCACCCCCCTAACTCCCCGCCCTATGCTGCCGTCGCATTGCCTCGAACGCACGCTGCTGTGTCGCACTATTTTTTTTTCTCCTCGCCTCCTACTTGGTACGTGCCAAAGTTGAAACTAGACGCGAATGGAATGAAAATTTGATGGATTTATGGGAGTGAGGTAGAAATAGAGATGATATGTCACTTAACAGGCATCTGAGTTAAGTGAAGGGGTAGTTTTCTTTTTTTCAAATATTTATTTGTAAATTCTATTACAGGAAAGACATATTTTTTGTACTCATGAAGAAATACATTTTTTTATGTCTCACACATTTTTTTTTATAATATTTCGAATAGTTTTACTAAAATAGCAAACCAACACGCGCGCGATTATTTTTTTTTCTTCTTACAACTTCATATCATTCCAAAGCCAATCAGATTTAAAACTAGGGTAAAGGAACCAATTACCGAGGGCGCACCAATTGTCGAGGATCGCCAGATATTTTTTATGATAACTAATAAATTACAAGAAAAAGGAAAATAAAATCAATATTATAATAATACAGGTATTCTAAACTAAAAACTCTAAAAAACTCCATATTTTTAGAAGAGAAATTCATTTCGAATTTAATATCCGTAGCAGAGTCCCTCATGAAATTCTCTAAAATTCGCCATTTGCGTAATATTTTAGATTGGCTGGATCAGAAATTGTAAAGCACATATTTGGTTACTTTAAAGTCATTCTTTATATTTAAATGTCACTATACTGATTAAGATGAATCAGTCTTTTTTTCAAATAATTATATTATTAGAAAAAATGACATTTAGTATTTTTAAAAATAAATCATCGGTTAATTGGGGACAGTTTTCGGCAAAGCTCCAATTCTTGATTATCCACCTCGAGAAATGGGGATATCGATTTTTTCATCCATACCCCATTTGTCGATGTACTGAATATATTTGAATATCGATGATTAGGTTAAGATGGTTATGTTGACATAAATTTTTGAATTATTGGTTAGGTTTGTCACGCCGCGAAATGCACACTCGACAAATGGTTCTAAGCCCTCGAGCGATTGGAAAATTCACCTCGAGAAATGGTGTTTTCGACTCATTTCTCTTTTTCACAATTTTTGTCTTAAGTTCTAAATTTCTGAAAAAAAATACATACAGAAATTAAAGTTCGACAAATATTCTGTCCAACGAAATAAGTTTCAAAGTTGTAGGAGTTTTCGTTTATAAATAGAAGGATAGAGAATTTTGAGGTTGACTATTTCCTCTACAATTGGTTCCCTTACCCTATATAATAATATGCGAGAAGGAAATTTGACGATTTTTAAGTAATTTTTACGACATTCGAAAGATTTTTAGGATTTTAAAAAGATTTCGTAGAATTTTAAGAGATTTTAGTGAATTCTAAATACATATTTTAAAATTTATAGTCCAGTCATTTCAGTCGGGATATGATCGGGGGCTGGTCGGGCCACTTTTTTCAGGACAGCCCAGCCGGGATATGGTCGGGGGCTAATCAGGTATATTTTTATTCAAAAGCCCAGTTGGGGAATTATCGGGGGCAAGTCAGGTACTTATATTTTTATTCAGTTTCATAACTGATAGTAATTATAAAGAAATTTTAATATTATTTCGCATTTACGAAATGTTGTCGTAAATTCCTTTCTTCAACAATAAAATATCGCATTGCAATTTGATCCGAAATTTCTTAAATGCAATTCTTCGTACACAATATGTCTAAATCTTGAATTTTGAAATATTGAAATGCTAAAAATGCAATTAAAATTTTTATAAATAAATAAAGAAATATTACCACTTGGTTTTTTCTGTGGCTCCAAGAAAACGTAAATGTAGTATATATGACAGAACTGGATAACAATTAAATTGCATTAAATAATTTGTATTGCGTGCAACTCTTTTTGAAGAAGTAAATAAGTGTGTCAAAAGAAGATTGAATTGAAATTCTTGATATTTAGAGGCAGTTAAGCGTGCTGTCGAAGTGGAAGGCAGAAATCCGGTGCTCGGTGTATCTTGAAACTTGTACCGGAAGTGGTATGCTAATAAACCGATTCCGCCCTCCATCACGGTTCATGCGCCGTAGTCACATTACAGTCAGCTCGTAATTAGAATTGTTTCACGGTTTATTAAGGACGAGGCGGCTGCAAGCCGATGCATATATTAATGGGTGCGTCGATTCGCGAGAAAGATCATTTATTACGTACAACTCTCTGATTAAGTTTTGACTCTTCAATTGCCAGGATGATAAATGCAATGATGCTGATATACTGACGTCACATTTTAATTATTTCAGTTCGTGTCAAGATACGAATCTGACGAGAAAACAGACAGCATGACGCCACTGTTTTGATTACGTAACCAGATGTTTTACTCATATAAAAATTTCTTCATCTACTTTAAAATATAAAAATTACAATTACAATCTGTCCTCTTAAATTTTACGAGGCAGAATTAAACATTTCCTTTTAAAGGTCAATTGTATAATTGGTTGCTTCCCTGCCGGAAGGAAGTTTACTCTAGGAAATGTGCATCACGATTTTGGGAGATCGCATGTATCCCATGTAAAAATCGCCCCATTTGTTCCTATGTTCATTAGGGCGGTAGTCAGGTCCTTGCTAGAACAACTGGAATAGTAAATTCTAGTCAGGACCCCTTAAGGCACTGTTAGAATTTTCCATTCTTTGTGAATAGAAAATCTATGCACGTCTAGTTAGGCCCCAATCTTATATTTTAACCAGGTTTTAGTTGGGCCCTGATTCGAATAAAAGAACAAAGAAGTTCTAGTCAGGAACTGTTCGGGTCTTAGCCAGTATGGCCCATTTTACTGAAATATTTCCAATTCTCACAAAAAAATCATAACATTTATGATATAGATATTGAAAAACACAATTAAAAATAAAATTGTAAGAGTGAAAAAAAATTGTGCTATTACTATGTTTATAATAGTTTTATAATGTATAAAATACACCAACTTTACTTTTGACATTTAAGAATTTTTTATTCTTTATTAATTTGAATTCTGGTACTTTACAGATGGTAAATAACCAAAATATTATAATAGAAAGGGTCTAGACGGGGCCCTATCTAACTCTCGTTAGGGCCTGCTCAGAAGTTCTAGCTAGAACCTGGCTAAAACAGCGTTACAGAATTAGTCAGGCCCTCTCCATTTTTCCCGACCAGCGCCCGACTAGAAATAGGGAAAACTAGCCAGGACCCTACTAAACCCCGATCGGAATTTCTACATGGGTATAGAATGTTTGGTTTGGACATACGGATTTTTTATTTTATTTTATTTTTGGACATACGATGATCTACATTTTTGAATGAAAACGGTTGACAAATTATAGAGAGAGCCTAATGTATTATACCACCACACTTAAAACCGGTTATAGTGCGTTGCTATAAGATTCGATAGTGTTCGTAGATTAAGTTTATATCACGTTGATGACAGGATATCTTCCGGATATTCAAAATTTATTTGGTAAATCTCATTGACAACTTAATTGATTGTTAGATATCTTTTAAGACAGGAGTCGTGAGGCTGAATTAAATTGTTAGACTAGATCGACATATGTACGTCAGAATAATATACAGGACATTGTCACATTATTTAATAGATAAATAGAATTGTTTAAGGCTTAAGGATTTAGTTTTTGTCACCTAAATGTTTAAAAAAGATTAAAACGTACATTTAGGCTAATATGATGCCTATAATGTTTACCCAGGAAAAAAGAAAGGATTGAACGATTGCTTTAGTAAATTGGATTTTTTTTTTAAGAATGCGGATTCAGCAATTGTCTTTTTGTATGGGAATGATGTCTTTCAATTTTTTAAACGTTTGACCAATTAAACAAAGCTGTGTATTGGAAAATCAGAATTCAACAGATTTCGATTTCAAGAATATAAAAGACATGGATACAATGTGGATACAATGTAATACAATGTGGATACAATGTAAATGAACAAAAAATTAGCTGTTTTTATAACATAATCTCAAACATAACCGACAATCGCCTTTTTTGGTAGGGATGTTCGATTCTATTTCGATTGTTTGACCCTACAGAGGGCCGCGGGGACCAACTTAAAATTTCCACACGGGATCCTACAATTCTTTTGAATTTCATAAAAATAAATTTAAAATCGTTGAAATCCCTTAAACTTCCTAAAAATATTTCAAAAATACTAAAATTCCCTTAAAATTCTTAGAAACCCCTTGAAATTCGTAAAAATCTTTTGAAATCTCTCCATAAAATTCCCTGACAAATTTTAAAATCTCTTAATATTCCCAGAAAATTCTTGAAATTTTACAGTAGCATTTAAAATCCCTTTATATCCTTTAAAATCCCTTGAAAATATTATAAATCTCATCGAATTCCATGAAATCCTTTAAAATTTTCGAAAAGCCTTTAAACATAAGAAAACTCTCTTGATATCAGTTAAAATTATTAGAAATCTCTTAAAATTCCTTAAAATTTCAAAACATTTAGAATCCCTTAAAATTCTTTAGAATTCTTAAAAATCTCTTGAAATTGCATAAATTCCTTAAAAACTTCACGAAATATCTTAAAATCCTTTAAAATTCCGCGAAATATTTTTAATATCCTACAATTCTTTTGAATTTCGTAAAAATAAATTGAAAATCGTCGAAATCCCTTAAAATTCCTAAAAATATTTCAAAAACCCTAAAATTCCCTTAAAATTCTTAGAAACCCCTTGAAATTCGTAAAAATCATTTTTGAAATCTCTTCATAAAATTCCCTGACAAATTTTTAAATCTCTTAAAATTCCGAGAAAATTCTCGAAATTTTACGGTAACATTTAAAATCTCTTTATATCTTTAAAATCGGTTAAATTTATTAGAAATTCCATCAAATACCATGAAATCCCTCGCAATTCTTAGAAATCTTTTAAAATATTTTAAAATTCCTTGAAATTCTATGTCAACATTTAGAATTCCTTAAAACTCCTTAAAACTCATAAAAACCTTTTGAAATCCTTTAAAATTTCACGATAACCTTAGAAATCGCTTAAATTCATTGAAATATTTTAAAATTCTTAGAAACATAGAAACCTTTCAAAATTCATGAAAATGTTCAAACATTTAGAATTTCTTAAAATCCCTTAAAATTCTTAAAAATCTCTTAAAATTTCATGAATTCTTTTAAAATTCCACGAAATCTCTTCACATCCCTTAAAATTCTACGAAATCTTTTTAAAATCCTAAAAATCTTTTGAATTTCTTAAAAATCACTTGAAAAACGTCAAAATTTCTTAAAATTCCTAGAAATATTTTTAAAATCTTAAAAAAATCTTTCGAATGTCGTAAAAATTACCTAAAAATTGTCAAATTCCCTTTAAATTCCTAGACACTAGGAACCTCTTGCCAAAACAAAAAAATCATAATATTGATGATATAGATATAGAAAAACACAGTTAAAAATAAAATTGTAAGAGTTTTTACGGCAAATTTAAAACCACATATCATCTTCCAAAAAATGTGAATAAGTCCAAGAGATACACAACTGCGCAAGCGTGCGTTATATGTAGGTAAAGCTAGGTAAAGCTGGCTCTGCAAATTCTTTTTAAGTTCTTATTTACAAGTTTATTTACGATTTGTTACGATTTGTTACTATTGAAAAAATCCTCG
>CAJFCP010000638.1:33020-48074 GCA_904066005.1 Synergus itoensis | reverse complement strand
TCTTTTCTTAAATTTTCAATACCGTGTAAACATTATGTATAACAACGTAAATAACCTCTGAATGACCTATGAGGTCTTGATGGAAACAAATTGATAATACCATATCTGGATGTAAAATTTTCCGTCCTTTCCGAATCTGTAGTCAAAAATCCATTTTATGCAATATTTATCGGTTTGACCTTGAATTGACCTTGATAGTGATTCGATAGGATCAAGTGGACCTCGAATTCGGATGCAGAGACCCCAAAAACGTATCGTTATGGTCTCACAACCATCTTTTCTTAAATTTTCAATACCGTGTAAACATTATGTATAACAACGTAAATAACCTCTGATTGACCTATGAGGTCTTGATGGAAACAAATTGATAATACCATATCTGATGTAAAATTTTCCGTCCTTTCCGAATCTGTAGTCAAAAATCCATTTTTTGCAATATTTATCGGTTTGACCTTGAATTGACCTTGATAGTGATTCGATAGGATCAAGTGGACCTCGAATTCGGATGCAGAGACCCCAAAAACGTATCGTTATGGTCTCACAACCATATTTTCTTAAATTTTCAATACCGTGTGAACTCTATATATAACAACGTAAATAACCTCTGATTGACCTATGAGGTCTTGATGGAAACAAATTGATAATACCATATCTGGACGTAAAATTTCCCGCTCTTTCCGAATCTGTAGTCAAAAATCCATTTTTTGCAATATTTACCGGTTTGACCTTGAATTGACCTTGATAGTGATTCGATAGGGTCAAGTGGACCTCGAATTCGGATGCAGAGACCCCAAAAACGTATCATTACGGTCTCACAACCATATTTTCTTAAATTTTCAATACCGTGTGAACTCTATATATAACAACGTAAATATCCTCTGATTGACCTATGAGGTCTTGATGGAAACAAATTGATAATACCATATCTGGACGTAAAATTTCCCGCTCTTTCCGAATCTGTAGTCAAAAATCCATTTTTTGCAATATTTACCGGTTTGACCTTGAATTGACCTTGATAGTGATTCGATAAGGTCAAGTGGACCTCGGATTCGGATTCAGGGACCCCAAAAACGTTAGGAATAGTAGCCATTTCTAATAAAAAATTTTTTTTGTCGATTTGACCTTCAATTGACCTGAATTATGACGTGATGGGGTAAACGGGCATCAGATTCGGACTCAGCATGGCGAAAAACATAAAGGTATATGGGCCACCTTTCTGTAACAAGACCTTTTTTTTTATGTGCCTGTGTTTTTAAAAGATTTCAAGTGATTTTAAGTAATTTAAGGAGATTTCAAGTAGTTTCTGGGAATTTTAAGAGGTTTTCACGAATTTTAAAAGATTTCAAGAGATTTTTATGAATTTTGAAATATTTTATGCGGTTTAAAGGATTTTAAAGTTCGACAGGTAATTTTATTGAGAGAATTAAAAAGAATTCCTATACATATATGATTTTTAGAAGACTTTTCAGAATTTAGAAGGATTTCGAAGGTTATCGTAAAATTTTAAGGAATTCTAAGAGATTCTTCTAATTTTTAAGAATTTCATAGAATTTGATGAGATTTATAAGGATTTTAAGAGATTTTAAATTGTTAAGAAATTCTAAGAGGTTTTTAAGAATTTTTAGAGATTTTTACGAATTTTAACTTGGATTTCAAGAGATTTATGATTTTAATGGTTTTTGTCGATTTTTAAGGGATTTCAAGAGGTTTCTAGGAGTTTTAAGAAATCTTAACGAATTTTAAGGGATTTCGAAGGTTTTCGTGAAATTTTTAATGATAAAAATATTTGTTTTTGTTGAACTTATCTTACTGTTTTATGCTTAAAATTGTGCAGTATTGATTTAATCGAAAATTCAACAATTTGTTTTAGAACTCCTTCTAAACCCGTACAGAAATTTTGATGGGGTTCTGACAGGGTCCTGGTCAGTTTTCCCTACCTCTGATGTGGCCCTAACCAGATTAACTGGCAAGGCCCACGCAAGGATTTTAGAAAGACTTCAACTGATTTTAAGGAATTTAAGAGGGTTTTAAGAAATTTTAAGTGATTCTAGGGAATTTTAAAGGATTTTAAGATATTTTCCAAGATTTCCAAGATATCAAGACTTCCTCTAAAGGATTTCAAAAGAATTTAAAGTGATATAAATGAATTTTTAACGAAGTTCTAAAATGTCAAAGAATTTTTAGAGAATATGAAAATATAAAGAAATATAGAAATAAAAATATAAAGAGTTATTAAAACATGCCAAAGGATTTAAATGATTTTAAGAGATTTTAAGTGGTTTTATATGAAGTTTAAAGCAATTTCGGGAGATTTCAAATGATTTTAAAAAGTTTTTCAGGAATTAAAAAAAAAATCATAATACATACTTTCAGGACTTTCAATTATTTAAAAATATGTGTAAATATTGTAAAGGATTTTTAATGAAGTTCGAAAGTGTCAAAAGATTTTAAAAGAATTAGGAAAAATTTAAGAATTTTCAAGAAATTTCAGAGTTATTAAAACATGCCAAAGGACTTCCAAATATTTCAAGTGATTTTAAGGAATTTAAAAACATTCAAAAAAGTTACAAAATTTTGAAGTAATATGTCAATAAAAAATGTTTTAGTATTCTTTAAAATTTGTTAATCCTCTTGAAATTTACTGAAATTACTAAAAACACTTGTAATTTTTTATAATCCCTCTAAATCACTAGTTATTAAAAATTATGAAAATGATATAATCATAAAATGTAGTTTAATAATAATTTTCATGCAAACCTGTTTAAAGTTCCTAGAAATAAATTTTTTCGTGTTTTGTCAACACTATACAAATTAATAAATCCAATATATAAATATAACCATCTTTTATATTTTCATAAATAATCAAGTGTGAAAAATGTTGGGATTTCCTTATTTTTACCTGACGCTTGGTTTCAACATGAAAATCTCTTCAATGCCCTGTTTCATTATCAACAAATTATTATATTAATGAGATATTACTACTGTATCATTGCCCCATAAATGCCCAATCCTATCTTAAAAAAGTGGTGTCACGAAATGTCTCGAAAATCTCGCATACATTGTTGTTACAAACCTGATTGGCTTTTGAATGACTTGAAATTGTAACAAGGAAAATAAAATAATAACGCACATGTTGATTTGCTGGTCTCTTAAAATTTTACAAAAAACTTCGAAATCCTTCAAAATTCGTTGAAATCCTTTAAAATTTCACAAATTCTTTATAAAACTCATAAAAATCTCTTAAATTCTTTTAAAATGCCTTAGAATTCCTTAAAATTTCATGAAATCCTTAAAAATCTTTTAAAAATCAGAAAAACCTCTTGAAATCCCTAAAAATTTGACGATAACTTTCCAAATCCTTTTAAATTCTACGAAATCTCTTTTTGAGTCCTAAAAATCTTTTGAAATCCCTCAATAAAATTGCCCGACAAACTTTAAGATCCTTCAAAATCCATACAATATTTTAAAAGTTATAAATATCTCCTCAAATTCGTGAAAATCTCTTAAAATTCGTAGAAACTTTTATAAATTCCTCAAAATTCTACGATAATATTCGCTTTTTCAAAATTAAATTATTCAATAAAATTATTATAAATCTTATCAATTCTATGCAATCCTTTAATATTTCACAAAATCTTTTATAAATCATAAAAATCCCTTGAATTCTCTTAAAATCATTTAAAAATCGTAAAAATTTCTTACAATATGTTAAAATCTCGGAAAATTCCTCGAAATTGCACGAAAAATTTTTAAATTCCTTAAAACCCTGGAAATTATTTGAAATCTCTTAAAATTTCACACAAAATTTTCCAAATCCCTTAAAATTCGTTGAAACATTTTTAAATTCCTCCAAATTTTACAAAATTCAAAATCCATTAAAATTCTTTAAAAAATCTCTTAATATTGCATGAATTCCTTTAAAATTCCACGAAATATTCTGAAATCCCTTAAAATTCTACGAAATCGTTAAGAAATTCTAAAATTCTTTTGTATTTAGTCAAAATTACTTGAAAATCGTCAAAATCCTTTAAAATTCTTAGAAACCTTTTGAAATTCCTCTTTAAAAAAATGTTATCACAAAATGTCTTGAAAATATGACATACAATGTTGTTGCAAATCTGATTGGCCTTTGAATGACTTGAAGTTATAAGAAGGAATACAAAATAATCGCGCTGGATTACTAGTAATATTAAAATATTTTTATCGAAAATAGAAATGCCGATTAGGGCCTCCTCAGAGCTCTATATTTTAAATAGGATAGGGCTAATTGCGGCAATTTCTGCACGGGAACTAAAGAAAATTCCAATTGAACATTTCATCCTGAAATGAATATTCCCATAATTTGGAATGGAATTAAGTTACGCAACGAAATTCCACAGGTAGCAGCAAAAGGCGGAAAGAGAGGGTGACTCGGTTATTTCTTTTTTTTTTTTACTTTCTTTAAGACGCGCTCAATTAGCATTTCAATCTCCTGAAGTGGTACGTAGGTAGACCACAGGCTTTCACAAAAGCGTGGAGGTTCCACAAGAACGAAATGAGAGAAAGAGAAAGACTGAGTTAGTTAGCTAATAGTAATCCTCGAGGAAAGTGCATCAGGTACATTGTACAAGACAAATCGAAGAAGTCGAGCTGCACTCTGGGACCATATACGCATGCCCATCTTTGCTGTGAAACAATTCCACTCGATCTTGTTGTAAACGTACAATAGCAGTGGGCACGAGCCTACATGCAGTAAATAGAAACATATAGAAAATTCACGTAGGAAGATACTGACATTTCCAAATGCCAAACGAGCCCCTTTTTGTAACAACTCGTTTATCATTAGAGTAACGATCGTTTACAATGGGGCCCATCGTTGACGTGCGATATCGGTACCACCAACCGTATTCCCAATTAGTGATGGGACATCGATGTCGAAACATCGAAAACATCGATTTTTGCTTTCGATTATCGATTTTTTAAACATCGATGTTACTTATCGATGTCGATGTGTTAAATATCGATAGAAAGTTTCAATGTCAATTTTTTTCACCCATTGTGTCAAAAATAATATTTTTTAAACTTCGCGCCAAATAATAACCAATCAGATGCACTTGCGCATGCGCGATTATCGCAATAACGATAATCGATATTTCTTTACGATATCGATGTTGATTTTTCACATCGATGTTATCTTTTCGATGTATCGATGTTTGAAACATCGATATTTTCCATTCGATGTCCCATCACTATTCCCAATGAGCTCAAATGGTACAATTTTCATAATAAGGTTGCACATCATCTCCTCCGAGTTACACGGAGCATTAAAGTAAAAGCAGTGTCCAATCGTTAATATCGAATTATGTAATTATTTTAGCACTTTACTCTATATGTATAATAATTACTTGAATTTTTTCACACATTTCAAGCTTTAATAGAGCTTTCTAGCACTATTAGGACCTAAGATAGCACCTTCACAGAGAGAAATAGATATTAACTGTTAATATCTGGATATTAACTGTTAATATCTGGATATTAAATCGTAATATATCTGCTTTTTAACTATGGGACGACTATCTAGATATTTAGATTTAATATCCGAGATATTAAATTTAAATATCTTAGATATTAAAATTAGGAGAAATTCAAAAGCCTGTAATATCTTGGATATTATGGTTTAATATCTATAGATGATACATTCAAAAATCTCAGATATTAAAATTAAATATCTAGAATACTACTGCTATAGGTTAGGATAGATACCAGGATTTGTTTATAATTACATATATTATATATTAAATAATTAATAATAACAAATAATATATGTCGTATAAATATAAACAAATGAACTCACGATAGAATTAAAATTTTTATAAATAAAGCGATCAATGATCGAATCCGTCAAATCTCAAAGCGCGATTTAAAATGAAATGGTGGGTGCAAATATTTAATATCTGAGATATTAAACTTTCATATCTCAGATTTTAAATTTTAATATCTTAATTTATTACAACATTAATATCTTCTGTTATTAAAACGTAATATCTCTAGAAAGTTGATATATTACTCTATAATATCTAGATATTATGTGATAATATTCAGATTTTTAATATTTAGTTCTTAATATCCAGTTTTCTCCGTGTTCCTCTATAATTAACTGTATAAGTGAAAATTAATAAAATTTTAATATTTTCATAATGCCTACTTTTAAACAACACATTAAAGATTTCACCTGATTTTTCTATATAACACATTTTAACCTAGTTTTAAAAAAGATGCAGTAACTGAAAGTTCGCTGATGTGAAATTTATGCTTATAATCCTGTTTTTTGACCGTTATTTGTTCATAACTTTTAAAATAATTTTTGTATGAAAAACGATGAATGGGAAAAATGTTCACAATTAAAATATTTTTATAGTGAATTGAAACTTTTTTATTGGCGATATTTTTTGACTGACTTATTCCAACTTTTGGTCAGGGACAAACATTTAATGAACGGATTTTAATTGAGATTGAAATTCCTCTAAAAAGCCAAATTCGATATCTCAATTATTTCAGTACGGTTTTCAAAGTCGAGTTTTTTAAAATAAATAACAAATTTTTCAATTTTATCTACAATTCTACAGTCAGTGTCAGATAAGACGGAAGGACAAAAAAATAAGTTTTTTAAATATAAAAATTTGTTTAAACATTTGTGTTTCAACAATAATAATTTTTGATTGTCATCCTGGTGAGTAAAGGGCTATAAATTTGTTATTTACACTTTATTACATTGAAAAAACCAAATTTTTACCTCTGTAGCCAAACAGTGAATTTGTTACTTAAATTTGTTTAAACAATCGTACGTTTTTATTGAATGATTAAATCTGACAAGTAAATGACAATTTCGTATAATTTTTGGCTAATTGAGAAGACAAAACTTGATTTATTTCATCATAAATACCTGTTTTGGATAATTGTTCGACAAATTTTTATAGATTTCTATAGATTTCACAAGATTTTAAGAGAACTTAAAGGATTTTATCGGATTTTAAGTGACTTTAAGGAATGTCAATGGATTTCAAAAGAATTCAAGAGATTTTAAACATTTTCAAACAATTTCAAAACATTTTACGTAATTTTAAGAAATTTTAAGGAATTTATTCTAATATGGAGAAAATGAAATTAAATCCCTTAAAATTCCTTAACATTACTTGAAATTCTTTAAAAACTTTTAAATCTTCTGTAAATGTCTTAAAATTGTTTGAAATATATAAAAATTTCTTGAAGTTCATCAGAATCTCTTGAAATATCTTCAAATTTCTTTGAATTCCTTAAAATTACTATAAATCTCTTGAAATCCTTTTATAATTTTTGAAATCTTATAATATCTCTTGAAATACCTTAAAATTATTTATAATCTTTTGCAATTTCCTCTAAATTCTCTAAAATTGCACCTAGTAAATAAATAAAAATTTTGGATTTTCGGAACAGTGGAAACTTTTTTTTTTTGTTATTATTCCAGTAAATGTAAAAAAATCGTCAGACTAGACGTCTGATGATAACTTCAACCCAATAAATACACATGATACCATTGGCTTTGGACGAAACTTAAATGATAAGAAACCTATTCTTTTAGATACAGTGTCAAAATATATTTATTTGATAACAAATTATAAAAATACATTCAAAGCACTTTCGTTTCCTCGAAAACTCTTTAAAGAAATTTGTTTTTCCATTTTTTTTAATTATAAAAAAAAGAAATATAAATTATAAATTATAGGTAATAGAAGGTGAAGAAATATTGAAATTCTGACCGTTTAATTTTCTCCTGCAGCTTTTACTTATCGTAACTGTTTCCGTAATAATTGTAATTAATTTATCGTAAAACAGTTTTAATCTTTCTGAAATTTTGTTTTCCATCAGCAAATAATATATATATATATATATTATTTGATCAAATATTTGTGTCTACTCAACATTTAAAAAAATTTGAGGTGGCCTTTTAATGCTAACATTCTGTAACGCTTTCCATTCTTCAAAATAATACTTCTTTTTCCAGAAATCGTGATGACGCTCTTTTGTCACTGACTGTATAAAACCCACTCATGAAAAAAAAAAAATCATTAGTTTCATCTGCAAGGATTTTCGCAATTGTTCAAATGCAGCGAAAAGTATTGTTCAAGTAAACAAAAGAATTTTCTAATAGAACAACACAAGTCGACCTTTTAGCGAACAAAAGGGAAGAAAATTTCTGGGCGTGAACCTGCTGAATAGTTTTGAGAAAGTTCCTAGAAATTTACATCCTTATCCCTTCGGATATGTAAAGCTTAAAAGCATCATTGTCAAATTTTTGTAATCTCATGCCATTTCCGCAATCGTGAGCGAAAGGCGGAAAGGATAAGTAAAAGACAAGCCTTTGCTTATCGACACGTAGAAGCATCCATGACTTGAATAGTTAATTTTAAGGTAATCGTATATTATTCGCGCCTGGGGACGAAATTATAATTACTTATTGTCGCGTGCAAGTAAAACTTACTTGATCTCAACGTGAAACGTCAAATTCCGTCAGTGCTTCTCCGGATGCAGATCAATATAATGGGAAATGGCACATGTCCCCCGTAAACCACATTGCGAAGCCGGCACAGGATAATCGCATCCCGCGTTTCACCGGTTCGAGAAAACGCGGGAGAAATCGGAAATCGAAGATAAGGTCGTTTGTTAGTGATTACTTGACTAGAAAGGTCTATTACATTCAAATGAACGCATGTTAATCAAAACCGGAGAAAAAATTTCTGGACTGTCACGCGCAGAGAACTGGGAAATATACGGAGAGAGACTTTCGAAGAGCTTCTGCGCCGGTCCGTCGACGTCCAGTCGACGTCGTCAAGGTGACGACGGGTCGCTTTTGGGTCGATTCATCGAATGCACCAGCAGCAGCAGCAGCCGAAATAATCTCGATTTCTCGATACGAGTCATTACAGAATAATAATAAATGCAATTCTTTCCGGATGCTGTTGCAATTATACAGGGTGAGTTTTTTAACTTGAGACATCGAAATATCTCAAAAAATACGCATCCTGCACGAAAAATCTCCCTAATAAAAACTTTTTATTTTCGAGGGGGAAAAACGATTTCAAAAAAATTTACCCCACCCCACCCTCCAGGAGGCAGGGGTGGGGGTAACTTTGTAATTGTAAATGAGAACCCCAATTTTTTATAACGGATTCAGATTCCCCATAAAAAATACCCGAATTTTCAAGTTTCCGAAAATTCTAATTCCTGAAAATTACACAAAAGAAATGTTTAAAATTTCTTCAAAATTTTTGCTTATAATTTCTTTTCATAACTTTTTTTCAAAATTTCTCCTCAAAATGGTTATTCAAAATTTCTCTTAACAAATTTTGAAGAGAAATTTTGAAAAAAAATTTTAGACAAATTTTAAACAAAAGTTTTGAAAAAAATTTTGAACAGAAATTGTAGAGAAATTTTTTTATTTTCGGGAATCTGAAATTTTCAAGAATTAGAACTTTCGAAAAATTTTAAAATTCGGTTATTTTATATTTTTAAGAAATTAAACTTTCAGGAATTTGAAATTTCGGTAATTTTCTACTTTCGTGAAAAATCAATTTCGGTAATATTATTTTTATTCTGGAACATAAAGATTAGGGAATTTACATTTTCCGGGAATTTGACTTTTTCGGGAATTATTTTTTCGGTATTTTATCACATTCGAGATTTTGGTTTTCCGGCAAAAATATGTTGTTCCGAATTGTCTAACGGCATGTTTGCGATTTCTGAGGCTAGCATGTAAAATATTATATCCAATTTTGAAAAGAATAATATAACGTCAATCTTCTTACTATTATTTGTTATTTACTGACACTAGTAAACCAACACGCGCGCTAAGCGCGCGATTATTTTGTATTCCTTGTTAAAACTTCAAGTCATTCAAAGTCCAATACAAAAGAATTTTAGAATTTCTAAATGATTTTGTAGAATTTTAAGGGATTTCAGGATATTTCGTGAAATTTTAAAGGAATTCATGCAATATTAAGAAATTTTTTAAAGAATTTTAAAGGATTTTAATGGATTTTGAATGTTGTAAAATTTGGAAAAATTTTAAAATATTTCAATGAGATTTTTATGATTTATAAAAGATTTTGTGAAATATTAAATATTGCATGGAATTTGATGAGATTTCTAATAATTTTAATGAATTTTAAAGGATATAAAGGGAATATTATAGTAGAATTTTAAGAAATTTCCAAACATTTCTACGAATTTTAAGAGATTTTCAGGAATTTTAACGAATTTCAGGAGATTTTATTAACTTTTAAAAAGTTGTATAGATTTTGAAAGATTTTAAAGTTTGTCAGGTAACTTTATTGAGGGATTTCAAAAGATTTTTATAACTCAAGAGATTTCGTAGAATTTAAAAGAATTTTGAAAGTTATCGTCGCAAATTTTTAGGGATTTAAGGAGGATTTTTTGATTTTTAAGAGATTTTGTGTATTTTAAGGATTTCATGAAATCTTAAGGGATTTTAAGGCATTTTAAGAGAATTTAAGAGTTTTTGATGAGTTTTATAAAAAACTTGTGAAATTTTAAAGGATTTCATGGTATTTTATGAGATTTCTAATAATTTTAATGAATTTCAAGATATATTTATGATTTTTAAAAAATTTTGTAGAATTTTTAAGGATTTCGTGGAATTTTTTGAGAATTTCTAAGAATTTATAGATATTTTCACAAATTTTAACGAACTTCAAGAGGTTTCTAAGAATATTTTAAGAGACTTTAACGAATTTTTGAAGGATTTCTAATAATTTTAATAGATTTTAAAGGGCGTCATTTCTAGGAAATTTAAGAGCTTTTCACAAATCTTAAGAGATTTCAAGGGATTTTTATGAGTTTTAAAATATTTTACGAGATTTAAAGAATTTTGAAGTTTGTCAGGTAATTTTATTGAGGAATTTCAAATCATATATTATTTTTGAAAGATTTTGAAAAATTTTAAAGGATTTCGAAAGGTGTAAAATTTTAAGAGATTTTTCTAATTTTTAAAAGATTTTGTTGAATTTTTAAAGATTTCATACAATTTGATAAGATTTCTAAAGATTTTAGGAGATTTTAAATATTAAGAAATTCCAAGAGGTTTTTGTAGTTTTTTGATGGATTTTAAGAGATTCCTGGGAGTTTTAAGAAATCTTAATGAATTTTAAGGGATTTCGAAGGTTTTCGTGAAATTGTTTTGCGCCATTATTAATTTGTTTTTCTTCTTTCAACTTCAAGTCATTCAAAAGCCAATGAGGTTTGCAACAACAATGTATGTGAGATTTTCGAGACATTTCGTGACACCACTTTTTTAAGATAGGATTTTTACAACTTGAAGTCATTCCAAAGCCAATTTGATTTGAAACTATAATGTATGCGAGATTTTCGAGACATTTTTAAAGAGGAACCAGTTTTTTAGAGAGGAATTTCAAGAAGTTTTTAAGAATCTTAAAGGAATTGGACGATTTTTAAGTGATTTTTACGAAATTCAAAAGATTTTTAGGATTTTAAAAAGATTTCGTATAATTTTAAGGTATTTTGGAATATTTCGTGAAATTTTTAAGGAATTCATTCAATTTTAAGAGACTTTTAAGAATTCTAAGGGATTTTATGGTATTCTAAATGTTTTGAAATTTTGTGGAATTTTAAGAAGTTTTTAAAAAAAGGAAAAGATTTCAATGAATTTAAGCGATTTCTAAGGTTTTCGTGAAATTTTAAGGAATTTTAAATGTTATCCCGGAATTCGAAGGAATTTTAAGAGATTTCAAAAAATTTTTACGATTTTTAAAAGATTTAATAGAATTTAAAAGGATTTCAAACGCTGTACACTTTTTTTAAAAGCCTTCAAGAAATTTGTCAATTTTTAAAAGATATTGTAGAATTTTTATGGATTTCATGGAATTTGATGAGATTTCATAGACTTTGATGAGATTTTTAATACTTTTAATGGATTTTAAAGGATATAAAAGGGATTTTAATTGTTCTCATAGAATTTGAAAGATTTTCAAGAATTTTCTGGAAATTTTAAGAGATTTTCACGAATTTTAAGCGATTTCGAAGGTTTTCATTAAAATGTTTCGAAATTTCAAAAAGTTTTTGATAATCATAAAGGATTTTAAGGGATTTTAAATTTTATCATATAATTTCCAGAAATTTTAAGAGAATTCAAGAGATTTTAATGATTTTTAAAAGACTTTATCGTATCTTTAAGGATTTTATTAAATTTTATGAGATTTCTAATAATTTTAACGGATTTCAAGAGGTTTTTTTGATTTTTAAAATATTTTATGTTATTTTTAAGGATTTCATAGAATTTGACGACATCTCTAATACTTTTAATGGATTTTAAAAGGATTTTAAGGGATTTTAAGTTATCGTAGAATTTTAAAGAATTTCAAGAAGTTTCTGGAAATTTTAAGAGGTTTTCATGACATTGATCAAATTTCAATCGGATTTCAAGGGATTTTTATGACTGAAAATATTTTATGGGATTTAATGGATTTTAAAAGTTGTCAGGGAATTTTATTGAGGGATTTCAAAAGATTTTTTATGATTTTAAAAAGATTTTGTAGAATTTACAAGGATTTCGAAGGTTTTCGTAAAATTTTAAGAGTTTTCAAGAGATTTTTCTAATTTTTAAAAGATTTAATGGATTTCACGAAATTTGATGAAATTCCTAATGATTTTAAGAGATTTTAAATGTTTAGAAACTTCAAGAGGTTTCTAAGATTTTTTTAGAGATTTTCACGAATTTTAACATGGATTTCAAGAGATTAATGATTTTGAAGGTTTCTAGGAATTTTAATATGATTTAACGAATTTCAAGGAATTTCGAAGGTTTTCGTGAAATTTTAAGGGACGAGGGCAAACAAACGCGCATATTTTGTTTTTCTTCAAACAACTTCAAGTCATTCAAAAGCCAATCATGTTTACAACAACAATGTATGCGAGATTTTCGAGATATTTCGTGACACCACTTTTTTAAGATAGGATAAACAGGTTTTGAGTCTCTCTAATTCTAAAACGTAAAATTTATGTCTGGAGTGTTTCTCTAGAAATATTTCAATAAATTATTGAAAACTGTGTGATATGGAATTCCAGTAAATTCAAGTAGTGTCACTTGTCTCTTTTATTCCATTCAGGAATAAAAAAAAACAAACAAAAAAAGTTACAAGTTTGCAAAAATACTATTCAGGAAATTGAAAGTCCTATTGATTATTGGCAAATCAGCACCCGGAAAATCTCTATTCCGTTGAAATTGTCTATCGGGAGATTTACAGAGAGAGGTCTGCTAGAAGTTGTTTGACCGAAAGCAGAAGTGGAACTGGGTGACAAGATTGAAGGATTAATCGTACGATGTGACGTAAAAGTGCCTCTGCGGAAACTTCGCATTTTCGTAAAAAAATATGTTACTCACTAAGGCTTGTTTATTCCGGATTCACGAGTTTGACAACGAGTCCTGTTTAACCGGTCGCAATTCCAATCACAAATATGGATTCCTTCGACAGCATCTTATTATTTTTCTTAAAGTATTTCAGGAACCTAAGATATCAATTTAACTAATCTATTTAATCAGTCTATATCATTTTTAATTTTCAAATATTAAACAGAAATAGAGAATCTTATATTCCGATAGCACATAGCACGTCAAATCTGAGCACGTATAACACCATGAATACGTAATATGTGATTAACTTCACAGCTGCTGATTGACACGTGATAACCTTTCAGATTATGATGAAAATGTAAAACTTTTGCTCACGTTATGGTTAAAAATGCCATCAAAGTTTATGCACGTCTGAAGCCAGAGAAATCTCGAAAAAAAGTCACAGTATGTATTTTGAATATGAATTTGATCACAAAATAATCAGTACTTTATTAGCTAACCTTAATATTTGTTTTATAGACTCATGAAGTTTATCATCGCCCAAAAGAACATGTAAAAGAAGATTTTTTAGTTTTAACAGCACCTCCAAGAATCAACAATGAGTACATTGATAATCGACCTGAAACTTGGAATTTTTCGTGAGAATTGATAGAGAATAAAAAAGACCTAAAAAAATATACTCTTATAATAAATTAATACTAAATTAGTCTAATTAGTTTACCCCTTACCTCAGATTTTTCAAAATCTTTGAAGAAAGTACAGAACAGGAAATCCTTTTCGATGAAGTTGCCAAACCGGTGATTGATAGGTGATTAATGATTATCAATGTTCTATTAAAATGACATTTTTGTTTCTATAAAATTTGCTGTTTTAAGTGTTTTGCTTCAGCGTCCTGGACGGATATAATGGGACGATTTTCGCATACGGTCAGGTCAGAATATAAGTAAACAACTTATTATCTAATAGTTTATATATTTTAAAAACCTTAAATTTTTTATATCAGTTAAGTAATAATTGATTTGTTGATTCGAAATGCAGACAGGAAGTGGAAAGACTTATTCAATAACTGGAGATCAAAAAACCTATAGGCTGCGCGGAATATTGCCGAGGACTTTGGAATATCTATTTGATATTGTGAAGAAGGTGAATAATCGATTAAAAAAAATTTAATCTTAATGATGAAAAATTCCTTGACGAAAGCTTCGGATCAATCCGAAATTTTCCGAATCATTCTGGAATTTGTATTCGAACCAAACAGTTTCATTCCAATCTAATCCGAAGGAAGTTTTCAATCCGAATTAATTCGAAATCTATTCAAAATCAATCCGAACCTTTAATCCGAATGAATCCGGCAACCCAAATTAATCCGAATGAATCCGAACAATCCGAATGAATACAAATTTATCATAATTTTCGGAATCATTCGGATTGATTCAAATAGACCGGATTAATTAGGATTCATTCGGATTGGAAGTCCTGATTGATCGGATTCATTTGTATTGCTTTTGAATGTGTTTCGGATTAATTCGGATTGAAAACTTCCTTCGGATTAGATCGGATTATCGGAATGAAACTGTTTGGTTCGATACAAATTACGGAATGATACGGATTGATTCGGAATGAATTTCAATTTAAAGCTTTTGCTAGAGCAT
>CAJFCP010000638.1:0-22475 GCA_904066005.1 Synergus itoensis | reverse complement strand
TAATATTACTCATCCAAAAGAGCTCTATCCCAATCTATCTCTTATTTATTCAACTCTAAATTTTTCAATCCCTTTGTTAATATCTATAATCTATATCTTCAATTTCCTCATTTATCTTTCGTCTAACCACCCTTGCCGTTTTAAATCTCTTTTTTAATCGTTATGATCACCAACCTATCTCTTTTAAACTCCTTATTTCTATCCCAGCCTATCTCTCCCTCTAGTGTAAGCTTCGGATTGAAATTCATTCTGAAACAATCCCAATCATTCCGGAATTTGTATTCGAACCAAACAGTTTCATTCCAATCTAATCCGAAGGAAGTTTTCAATCCGAATTAATCAGACTTAATCCGAACTTTCAATCTGAATAAATCCGGTCAATCCGAAAGAATGAAAACTTTCAATCCGAATGAATCCGGTCAATCCGGTCAATCAAGACTTTCGATCCGAATGAATCCGAATGAATCCGGCCAATCAGGACTTTCAATTCGAATGAATCCGAATTAATTCTATCTATCCGAATCAATCTGAATGATTCTGAAAAATTCGGATAAATTAGGATTCCTTCAAATTGACTGGATTTATTCGGATTGAAAGTTTGGATTAATTCTGATTATTTCGGACTGGCTGATTCATTCGGATTGAAGGTTCGGATTGATTTTGAATGAGTTTTGGATTAATTCGATTTGAAAACTTCCTTCGGATTAGATCGGAATGTAACTGTTTGGTTCGGATACAAATTCCGGAATGATTCGGAAAATTCGGATTGATTCGGAATGAATTTCAAATTGAAGCTTTCGCTGGGTTTATTTATGCATGGAAATGGATAGAAAAGTGGGTTTAAAAGAGATAGGAGCGAATTTTGATTGACAAGAAGATAGAAAGGTATAGACAAGAATAGAAGAGATATGCAGGAATAAGAAAGTGGGGATTGAAAGTGATAAGAGCGAATTGAGATAGACAAGAAGATAGAAAGGAATAGACAAGAATAGACAAGAAAGAGGAAGGAAAAGAGAAGTGGGAATTGAAAGAAAGAGGAGCAATTTTAATTCAGAGGGAGATAGAAAGAGATAGAATGGAATAGACGAGATATAGATAGAGGTAGAGAAATGCGGATTGAAAGAGATAGGCGTGGAAGTGTAATAAAATGGAGATAAAAAGGGATAGAGAACTGAATATTAAAAGAGATAAAAGATAATTGAGATTGATAAAGAGATATAAAGGGATAGACAGGTATATATGGAGATAGAAAGAGATAGAGAAGTGGGGATTGAAAGAGATAGGAGAGAACAGTGATTTACTAGGAGATAGAAAGAGATAGACGGGGATGGACGAAAGATAGAAAGAGATATGGAAGTCGGGATTGAAAGAGATAGGTGTTGATGTAGATTGAAATGGAAATAGAAAGGAATAGAAACCTGGAGATTAAAAGAGATAAAAGTGAATTGAAATTGATGAGGGGATAGAAAGGTATACACAAGTTAGACGGGGATAGACAAGAGGTAGAAAGAGATAAAGAAGTGGGGATTGAAAGAGATAGGTGTTGATGTAGATTGAGATGGAGATAGAAAGAGATAGGTGGAGATAGACAAGAGATATAAAGGAATAGAAAAGGGGAGATTCAAAGATATAGGCGTGGAAGTGAATTGAAATGGAGATAGAAAGGGACAGAGAACTGGAGATTAAAAGATATAAAAGCAAATTGAGATTGACAAAGAGATAGAAAGGGATAGATAAGTAGGGATTGAACGAGATACACGGGGATGGATAAAAGATAGAAAGAGATAGAGAAATGGAGATTGAAAGAGATATGTAGATGTGATTTGAGATGGAGACAGAAATATATAGACAAAGATAGACAAGAGATAGAAAGGGATAAAAAAGGGGGGCTTCAAAAAGATTAGGGTTGATGTGGATTGATATAGAGATAGAAAGAGATAGACAGGAATAGGCGAGAGGTAGAAAGGGATAAACAATCTTTATCCCCTTCTATCTTAGAGATAGAAGGAGATATAAAGGGATAGGATTTCTATCTCTTTACTTCCAGGAGGTTTTTTTTAGAAATAATGTGATCTAATATAAACGTAAGATTCTATACAAAATGTAAATTTCAATATCATCATTTTCAACAGTACATCAAAGGATTTCACAACTCCTGGAAATCCAACACTTTCGTCGAGAAAGCATAGTAGCATTACAGATCGTAGTCTAGGATCTTCTGTCAACCTTCATAGTGCAAGATCCATCTCCAGTGTGAAAAGCGATGCCCATGAGTATGTTGCCAGAACTCCGATGCTTTCAAGAAACACAATTTGCATAAACAACGGAGACAGCATACGATCCAGCAATACTTCGAGTAAATCGAATAATACAGAATTTCTAAATTCTATTCAAAGGGAAAGAAACAGCTCTGCTGATTTAATGCACAGATTCCAAGTAGACTTAAACTCCACGATGACCTCAAACTCTTTCAGTTCTCCAAAGCAAAGAGAAACTGCATTTGCAATTCCAGTTGATGCTGGAGGTGCAAGATTCATTGAAAAATCTGCAAAAGAGTTAGAAAAGAGATTATTATCGAAAGATGAAGATAATTTTGAAGAAGAATTGTCTAGGATGGAAAAATATCTACCTTGTAGTTCAAGAAACTCTGCGCGACTCCAGGTGTATCAGAAAAGTAAAGAAGATGAAGATTTTGAAAAATCTTTGCCACTCACTGGAGATCCTGATATTGATGAAGAGATCATTGCTTTTTATAAGGCGAAGCGTGAAGGTGGAACTTATTAGAATTTTCTGTTGAAGAGAATCAAATGTGTATTGAAAATATTTTAGTCAGTTGTTTTGTTATCATAAACAGTGTTGAAGATGTTTTTGTGGATTTAGAAAGTTTGTAATACCATTTCGAACTAATTTGCACTTTATTGATGTCAAATGGAAAATTAGATTATTAGATGTTTTATGAAGGATAATTATTTTCCTCTAAAAAAGAGAAACTTTCTTTGAGATAAGGAGTTATAAATTAAAGTTGGAGGTGCTTATTAGAAAGTAGTAAAGAAGATTTAATTGCTTCAACACTATCACTAGAATTTAAAAAAAATTTTAATTAAAAATTAATTTATACTAGAATCAATATTAATATTTTGAAAATTATCTCATATTTAAATTATAAACACACTTTTTATTATTCTCCGTCTATAGTTGAATTTCATATTTGAATCAGGACCGTCATTCTCGAAAAAATATTATCCAAACTCTCCAGTATCACCTTAAGATTTCCATTCTCTAATTAAAATTGAGCAATGGTTTTGCAATATAAAGAGCAAAAATCTGAGCATATGTTGCATTGATATTTCCATTTTAAAAACAACACACAATTTTACTCACAAATTTAATCAATGATTAAACTTAATGAAATTTACAATGATTCGAGATCTCTGAATGTTTTTATCCTTTAAGCCAGAATATTTTTATACGACTGAGTTAAAAAGACAAGTCTATTAGCTGTTATTCATTTATATATTAACATATTCTTGTTTATTGTCACAATATTTCGTACAAAATTATAAATAACGCATTTAAATCACTGAGAATCACAAAATGATTACACACTTTCTAGAAGTAATTCTACAACCTTTAATATCCACTTTCGACAGCTATACGTAACAAAAGAAGGATTTGATGCGGTTTATTACTCTCAGAATTTCTAAATGTTGCAGCAATCGAATCGTTAAAAAATTTTAATCCAGTCATACCTAATAAAAGTATTTATATATTATAAATATTTAAATCTTCCCTAAAAATTAAGTAGCCGGTACTACTCGGCTACAGTCAAATGTATGTCACATGATTAGAAGTTATATTCTTACAGAAAAATATATAGAAGTTTTTTTTTTATAAACTGTATTGAAATTATCGTCTTTGATTAAAGCCTCAAGGAAAATTTAATCTACAATAAATTAATTATCTACACATAAACTCCAGGAAACTCACAAAAACCTAATTATTTAAAACCTAAACTATTTTTGAAACTTCAAATTCGTTAGATTTAATCATTCAAATGAAATCAAGTGGAAGTTTTAGTTTTCATTTAACAAACATAACTCAAAAGAAATTTTTCTGGAACTCACTACTTGACTAAATATTTTCAAGCAACCTATACCACAACACCCGGTGTAAGTTGAAGATAATTTAATATATTTTTCTAATCTATTAAGATAGATTAATTTGAAAAAATGATGTCAAAATCTAAGGCACAGTGACTTTTACGAATCGCGTTCGATCGCCAGCTCTGGGTTGGAACCTTAAATTGACCTTATCCTTGCCTTCTTCTCCTACTTCTAAAAAGGTGTTCCAATCTACCAGGAAATAGAGACCAGTTCTTCTTCTAGTTGGTATTACTGGGTCAGGTTTTTTTGTAGTTCCACCGAAAGATTCCTCAAGAGCTGTCAAATTTGGCGAACTGCTACTTGACGAACTTGAACTTGTAGTTGCACTGGAATTTTCCTCGGCATTCTTTAAGACAGCATCAATGTCAAAAGTGTCGAAGAAGGAACCTTTGGAAGTTGGTGCTGCAGTTGTAGTTGTTACTGAAGCAGGAGCAAGTTCCTGGGCAGCAACTGTCGAATCTATAAATTAGAATCTATAATAAATATATTGAGACACATCAAATATTTCAAGAAATTTCCAGAAGTTTCAAGAAATTTAAAAGAATTTCAAAATGCTTCATGAGGATTTATATACCAGATTTTTAAAGTGATTATCCCCTCAATCTCTGCCTCAATATTTTGAGAAATTTAAAGAAATACTGTTCAAATTAAAAAAAAAATAATTTACTTTATTAATTTTAATTAGAAATTAAACTTAAAAAAAAGAGCAATAAAGATCCACGATAATTTTATTTTATATAATACATAATTTTTGTGGGAGACGGAGTAACCACATCTTCTTGTTGCATATCAAGTCCTGTCCAACTAAAATTTTTTCTGACTATTTTATGAGTGTTGGATATTTTGGTGTATCTAAAATATCTAAATATTAAAACTTAAAATTTGGATACTAAATTCCCTTGTGACTCTTCCAGATAAAATATATAATGAGAATTTGAATATAGAACTGTTAAGTTAATTTTCCGACTAATAGGTTTTCAAAAAGTTGAAGATGTATTTGCTTATGTAATTTCTGTCATTTTCATTTCCATTTGCTCCTTTTATTAAAAATCCAAAATCCGTACCAATGTCATTCTTGTAAATTCTTCAAGATAATATTCTTAAATAATTTGAACGTAAATAAAGACGTTTATTTCCAAAACAAACTATCAATTAATTTCAAAATCGTGAAACATTCCAGAATCGCCTATATTTCCAAACGATTGATTTTCCTTTCTCTTCAAGCTCTAGCATGAAATTTATCGAATTTCCTTTTCAAACATTATGTCCCCTTTAATTTGGTGTTAAGAAAACTTGCCCTGCCAGAGCCGTTAATCATACATACCATATTAACATGCAACGAGCACACGCATGTTCCATTCACACGCAATTCTATAATGTTAACCATTAACAGGAGGGTAAAGGGCAAAAGATGAAAGGTGTAAATGTAAAATGATGCAATCAAAATGTGCAAGGATTTAATGAAAAGTGAAAATTGTTAATGTATTATAATATTCTTTTTTAAAAAAAGTATTAATCTTCGAAAGATCATCTATGCCCAACCCGACAGTTTTACTTTTGCAATATAAAAGTCAAGAAGATATAGCGAAAGCTTCGGAATGAAATTCATTCCGAATTAATTCGAAATTTTCCGAATCATTCCGGAATTTGTATTCGAACCAAACAGTTTCATTCCGATCTAATTCGAAGGAAGTTTTCAAATCGAATTAATCCAAAACTCATTCAAAATCAATCCGAACCTTCAATCCGAATGAATCAGCCAATCCGAAATAATCAGAATTAATCCGCAATTTCAATCCCAATGAATCCGGTCTACTCGGTCAATCAGGACTATCAGTCCGAATGAATCCGTATTAATACGGTCTATCCGAATCAAACCGAATGATTCCAAAAAATTCGGAGAAATTCGGTTTGACCAGATTTATTCGGATTGAAAGTTTGGATTAATTCTGATTGATCCGGATGGACAGATTCATTCAATTTCATTCGAATTAAAGGTTAGGATGCTTTCCTTAGCGAAAGCTTCGGATTAAAATCCATTCCGAATCAATTCGAATCAATCCGTAATCTTTATCCGAACCAAACAGTTTCATTTCGATCGTTTCCGAAGGAAAATTTCAATCCGAATTAATCTAAAACTCATTCAAAAGCAGTCCAAACATTTAATCCGATTGAATACGCCAATTCGAATTAATCAGAATTAATCCGAACTTTCAATTCGAATAAATTTAAATGAAATCTAACTTTCAATCCGAATACATTCGATTAATCTAAATGAATCCGAACATTCAATCCGAATAAATCCGATCAATTCAAATGAATCCGAACTTTCAATCCGAATGAATCCGGTCAATCAGGACTTTTAGTTCGAATGAATCCGTATTAGTACGGTATATATCCGAATCAAATCGAATGATTCCGAAAAATTCGGATAAATTCGGCTTGACCAGATTTATTCCGATTAAAGTTTCGGACGATTTCCTTAGCGAAAGCTTCGGATTAAAATTCATTCCGAATCAATCCTAATCATTCAGGAATGTATATCTGAACCAAGCAGTTTCATTCCGATCTAATCAGAAGGAAGTTTTCAATCCGAATTAAGCCGAAACCTATTCAAAATCAATTCGAGCCTTTAATCCGATTGAATAAGCCAATCCGAATTAATCAGTTTTAATCCGAACGTTTAATTCGAATAAATCCGAATGAAACCATACTTTCAATCCGAATGAATCCGGTCTATCAGTACTTTCAATCCGAATGAATTCGAATTAATTCGGTTTATCCAAATCAATATGAATGAATACGAATTAATTCGGTCTATCCTAATCAGTCCGAATAATTTCGAAAAACTCGGATAAATTCGGATTCATTGGGATTGACAGGATTAAATTAAACTAATCAGTGGAAACAGTTTCATTCCGATTGAATCCGAAGTAAGTGTTTAATCCGAATTAATCCAAAACTCATTCAAAAGCAATCCGAGCCTTTAATCCGAATAAATACGCCAATCTGAATTAATCAGAAATAATCCGAAGTTTCAATCCGATTAATCCAATCAACCCGAATGAAACCAAATTTTCAATCCAATTGAATCCGGTCTATCAGGTCAATCAGGGCTTTCAATCCGAATGGATCCGAATTAATGCAGTCTATTCGAATCAATCCGAATGGTTCCAAAAAATTCGAATAACTTCGGATTCGTTCGGATTGACCGAATTAATTCGAATTAATTCGGATTGAAAGACCTGATTGACAGGATAGACCGGATTCATTTGGATGTAAGGTTCTTCAGATTAAATCGGAATGAAACTGTTTGGTTCGGAATGAATTTCAATCTGAAACTTTCGCTAGGGTTGGAATGGGTTTCGGATTGAAAACTTCATTCGATCTATCTGGTCAATCAGGACTTTTAATCCGGTCTATCAGAATCAATCCGAATGATTCCGAAAAATTCGGATTCATTCGGATTGACCAGATTTACTCGGATTGAAAGTTCGCATTAATTATAATTAATTTGGATTGGCAAATTCACTCGGATTAAAACTTCGGTTTGATTTTGAATGGGCTTCGGATTAATTCGGATTAGATCGGAATGAAACCGTTTTATTCAGATACAAATTCCTGAATTATTCGGAATGAATTTCAATCCGAAGCTTTCGCTAAGGAAATCATCCGAAACTTTAATCCGAATTAATCCGAATGATTCCGCCGATCGGAATTAATCAGAATTAATCCAAACTTTCAATCCGAATAAATCTGGTCTAGCCGAATTTATCCGAATTTTTCGGAATCATTCGGTTTGATTCGGATATATACCGTACTAATACAGATTCATTCGGACTGAAAGTCCTGATTGACCGGATAGATCGGATTTATTCGGATTGAAAGTTCGGATTAATTCTGATTAATTCGGATTGGCGGATTCATTCGGATTGATTTTGAATGGGCTTCGGATTAATTCGGATTGAGAACTTCCTTCGGATTAGATCGGAATTAAACTGTTTGGTTCGGATACAAATTCCGGAATGATTCGGATTTATTCGGAATAAATTTCAATCCAAAGCTTTCGCTAGGATAATCAATATCAGACACTGATAACGTATATTTCCATGCAATTAGTAGGTATAAATAGTATACCAGAAAGTTAATGCTCACCATGAAAAGCACACTTACAAAAGAAAGAGAAGTTTTTTAACGATGTTAGGACGGAAAGAAGTCAAACAATCGAAAGAGAAGATGATATTGTGGAGATGGATGAGGTAAGTATCCGATCACAGCCATATTTTGAGATCGTTTAACATTATATTATACCGTCAGCTGTTCACTGCGTGCTTGAGTTTACCAGTGACGTTAGTTAGAAAGCTCTTCATTTTTGATAAGCCACCAATCATCTTTCCAACCCATATTTCCGATGTCCCCAACATGTAAACCATTAATTTTTTAATACCGCCAGAAGCCACCGAAGTAATGGTCGCTATCTCCTGACCTTTTTCTTCAGTTTCTTTCTTCTCTCCATCATCTTTCTTCTTTTCTTCCTCATCTTTCTGCATTTCTTCCTCTTCTTCATTTTCTGCATTTTCTTCCTTGTCCTCCTTCACCATTTTAACATAATCTTCAGTGGCCTGTTGCCTCTTCACTTCATTCCTCAAGTCCTCCTTATAAAGCTTCAAAATCTCTTCCAAACTCGCAGGATCTGGTCCCTCTGGAAGAGACTTCGTGCTCTCCAAAACTTCATCCGCAACTCTTTGAACCTCCTCAACATTAGCCTTTCCCCGTTGAACCTTCTTCACAGTTTCTAACAATTCGTTAATCTTTGACCTCTGCTGATCATTAAAAACAGAAGTTTCATGTGGTTTGAAGACATGTAATTTGGGAACAGGTGTGGTTTGAATATTTACTTCTTTCTTTAAATCAACTTCACTTCCTTCCCTATTCCTGGTAATAAGCCCAATATTTTCGAGAATTCTTTTCATGTTTCCAGGAACAGCCTCAATCAAAGAAGGAGGTTCCTCTCTCGTATTCTTCCTAGTCTTCATAGCCTTCTGGTTTCTAGCATCACCAACACCCAATCCAAATCTTGCTAAAAATTCCCTCATCTCCTTATCTCGAACAGAAAAATTCGGAAGAGGCTTAAAATTTGTATAGGAATTATAACTAGATAGTGTAGGTTTTACAGTTGTTGTTGTTGTTGTTGTTGTTGTGGTTGTAGCTTCTACATTCAACGAAGTTTGAAGACCGAATTTTTTGAAGAGAAGTTGAATAGATGGTGTGAGGTTGTTCACTCCTTTTTTAAACTTGAGATCAGAATCTTCAAAAGTATTTTGATCGACTATTGAAGCTGCTTCTGTGTCTGCCGATGTCAATCCTGAAACTTGACCCTGAATCACGTTATTGGTGCCTGGAATCTGAAACTTAGACTCTAATTTCGTATCTAATGTCAAATCTTTTTTTGTGTCATTATTCTGCATAGGTCGAAGTCCTATTGATTGGAGGAGCTCCTCAACTTCTCTTCTCATTGGTGGTGGAGTTGTTGATGTAAGAAATCCACCAGCTGCCAAGGTGTAAGTTGACTTCGGCCTTGATTCGCTCATTGGAGTTACGTAAATCGGAGAAGGACGTTCTGTTTCTTTGATTGGCAATATCATCGCGTCTGATACTTTAAACAATGACATAGTTAACTCCTGTTTCTTATCATTCTGTTTTTGTTCTTGCTTCTTATGATCATCCTCAAGTGAACTTTCAATCGTGGGGAGGAAGACTTCCTTCTGGGGAGGGCGATACCTGGCTCTTGGAGTTGTAGGCGGGGCATGATAATTCCACTGATCAGAGGATAAAACATGCTGTGTGGATTTTGAAATTGGTTTATCCGTTGTACTCAAACTGGTTCTGTAAACAAAGTCAACCGAAGAACTGGCTTTAACACTATCAGAAGACACCGTAGTTCTTTTAAGAACAGGTTTCCAGGTGCGAAGAGGTTTCTGAGTAGTTGAAGGGGCTTTAGCCAATTTTTCCAGATCGAAGCTGAACTTCTCGGGCCTTTTATCAAATTTCTGATCATTCTCAAAATTCTTGTAACGGTTTTTAGTAGTAGATTCTTCATTCAGTGAATCTGATGTAGGGAAAGTTCCAATTAAATTATCAGAGGTTTGTTTTTCAAATACATGTGGCTCATCCAAAGGAATATTAAACCCATTTTTCACGGAGTCAACATCGTCAGATACCATCTGAACCATCGGGGGTTTCGTGTAGAGTTCTTCGAGACTTTCGTCGGAACCATTAGTGTTGTGGGGTAAGACAACCATAAGCGCCCTTTGGTATTCATTCCTGGTGCTTTCTAGGGTTTTGTTGTGATAAGAGGTAAAGTCTTTAGTTGTTATGTTGCGGAGAATATCCACTATGTCTTTTCTGGATAGTCTTGGCAAACTTGAATCTGCTTGCACTTTTCTTTCCACTTCTTCAATTGTGCGGTTGATGGAAGCTTCGATTTCTTGTCGAGATGGCAAGTGATCGAGGCATCGGCCTAGGCCTAGTACGGCCAGTAGGCAAAATATTCTGAGCTGTAAGAATGAAATTTCTTGTAAATATGGAAATTTATAGACTGTAAATATTGAGTTTAAAGACTGTAATTATAACTTTAATTTGTGGAACTCTCTAAAGTATCAAACAGCAATTATTATGCCTATTAACTTAACAACTTTGCAATTATTTTATCGATAAAAGTCGATATGTATGTAATTATTTTTTTTTACTCGCAGTAACCTAATTCAATAGAAATTACATAATACGTATAGAGAAATTAAAATCTTAGAAAACTAATAAATGTTTTTCCCTAATTCCTGTTTCACAATTTCTTTTAGTTGACTTTTACATTGGAAAGTTTTTAAATGGAAGTTAAGAAGTATTATACAGTAAATTATTCGAATTTTCAATATTTTCGGTTCTGTAGTGTTTTCTCTTAAAATATGTATATAAATATTGGGAGATGGAACAGGTTTGCTGACACCAATTTGATAAAAGCAAAAACTTTTAACAGTTAGGCAATATAAATATGTTCATTTCCGGAACAGTTGACTCATAGTTTCTGAATATTTCCAAGGTTACACTTGCGGTTAATTAACGTGCAAATAACAGGTGACCTGCATTCGCTGAAAGTCGTTTTGAGACTTTGAACTCAAATGTTAAACAACTTGGGAGAAATAAGCTCCTTATACTGAAATGAATAGAAATGTATTTAAAATGTTGTGTAATTTTATTTCTAAGCATCTTAAAAGTTTTTATGGGTTCATTGTCCTACAAAATGTATCCTATACCTTTAGTATTGCTTAAAAATTAGTTTCTGGAAATTCTTTGGAAAAATACCAAGCTTTGTAAACTGTAAATAAAAATGCTAAAGTAGAACATGACTTGGTTTTTGTAATTCCACAAGGTCATCCATTAAGAACCTTATGAAATACATAGTGTAATCTTTAACATTAATAAATCTTGAACCGCATGGTTTCCAATTTCCATATTCATAAGATATTGCTGTCTTCCATATTGTAGAAGATCCTTGACTGCAGGATTGACCGATCGAGAAAGTCTAGAGTCTAGTTGACCAACGTAACAACACTCATCATTATTCTAGGCTGCGTTGATTATGCACGTATTTATTACGGTACCAATAGTAATCTCGCGTTTCACGAAAGGATCCTAGTTTTGTTGCACCTGTTGCGTCACAACGTACTTCCGTTATTCTTTCTACTCTTTTCCCGTTTTCTTTTGACCGGTCTTCGAACTCGAGAAATCTTCTTGTGTCTCTTACGGAAAAAGATTTTTGCACTCCTGCTGTTCCAACTTAATACAAATTCAAGATATTTCTTGCGAAAACGATGCAAAAAGGTCGGCATGTTCTCTATTCAGGTAAATCAACACGAGAGTTCGCAAAAAGAGGACATTCAAGACATTTTTTACCTTCTTCACTTTCATCACAAATTTTTTAAATAATTGGGAACGTTTTACGTATCAAGACGAAGATTCATTTATCAATGATGAAGATTAACAATATTAATAATTTATAATTATATAATATCCTCTAGGACGAGGGCTAGACTACTTTGAGTAAAAAAAAAAAATATTCGGAGATATAGAGAATATAGCGGAATATTTGGGAATTTAAGGAATATGGAAATGTATAGAAATGCGAGAAAATATGTGGGAATATAAGGAAATATTTGGGACTATTCATGCATGTATGTTTGTATATTTTTTAACATTGCAAAATAATCACTAAAAAATATTGTTACGTTTTATGAGTAAAAAAATTTTAGAATATAAAGGATGTAAAACGAGTTCAAAATAAGTTGAAAAAATTTCAAGTGATTCCAAAATATTTCAAAATGTTTCAAAATATTATTGAGCACTTTCGGAGTTTAGATGATTATACAAGATTTAAAAAGATATTTTAAAAGATTTTAGAGATGTTTATATATATTTTAAGAGATTTAACAGATTTTAAAGAATTCAAAAAAATGTGCAAGATTGAAAGAATAAAAAAAGAATTTGAAAGAATTAAAGAATATTAAAAGATTTTGAACAATTTCAAGAGATTTAAGGAGGTAGTCTGGTAACTGACACTTTTTTCAAAACAGTTTTTGGGATTTTTTTTACAAGGAAATAAAATGCAATCATTTCAAATTTTATTTTGGATATATTATTAGATAGTGTAGAATGGGACGAAGAAGTCTTTTTTGACTATTGTGTCCTGTAAAATTCGCAAATGAAAACATTAATAGATAAACGAGACGCTGTTGTAAACTTTACGTTTTTGGCTAAAACTTTTATCTAAAAACTATTTATCTACAATGCTTAGTATTAGAATTATAGCCTTTAAAAAAAAATGCAAAATGGCTCTTTGGCCCTATAGGTGGGACAAAAAAACCATCTTTATTCCAAGACCGAAAATTGAGGAAAAAGCCATTTTTTTAACACGAAAATCAAATGTTTATTACAAAAATTCGTAATTTGACATTGAACAATTGTTAATCGGAATCAGTATCATTGAATTATTGTAACATTTCGTTTTAGATGAAATTGAAAAAAATTGCAGAAAATTGAAAAGAAATTGAAGACACAATTATTAAAAATTACTTGAAATATTTTGAAATTCATTATAAATTTTGCAATTTTTAAAATCATGTTAAATTTCTTGAGATTCCTGAAATTTAAATTACACGAAAATATTTAAACTCTTTAGAATTTTTAAAGATCATTTAAAATGCTTCTGAATCTTTCAAAATTCTTTAATGTCTAAATTTTCTTTCTAAATCACATTAAATCCCTTGAACTGCCGTACAATTACTTAGAATCACTTAAAATCTCTTTTGTCCATGAAAAATATTTCTAAATTATTTAAATTTATTTGAAATCTCTTGAAATTAATTTATAAACATTGAAGTTTTATCCATCCCGGTTAATTCCTTTGAAATTCCTTTAATTTCTTTTAAATTTGAAAATATTCTTAAATTTAGAAAAATCCTTAAACTCTTTTGAATTCTTTTGAAATTTCTTGACATTTTTTAAAATCATTTCAAATGATTTGAAAACTTTTAAAACCTTTTAAAGTATTTTTAAACCACAGTAAATCTCTTGAACTATGTATTTTAAAATCCCTTAAAATCATTTAAAATTTCTTGAAACATTTTGAAATTCTTTTAAATTACTTGAAATTTCTTGAAACTCCATTTCTCTCATTTAAATCCTTTAAAGTTTTTGAAAGTCTCTTAAAATCCCTTTAATTTCCTTAAAATCCCTTTAAATTCCTTAAATTCACTTAAAGCCTCTCGAAATTCTTTATAAACTTTATATTCAATTTCCATAAAAAAGAAAATAACAAAATCTATATTTTTTAAAAACCGATAAAGAAGGTTTCAACTTAATCATATGACAAAATTTTGTAGGAGGGTCAACATTAATGAGAGGTATAATAATGTCAGTTGATAATCCTATCTTAAAAAAGTGATGTACCAAGATATCGAACACATTGTTATCAAAAACCTGATTGGTTTAGAAACTGCGCGAATTTTGTGAATATACCGAATTTGAAAACTACCTTCAGATTATTTTCGTTGTCAAAACAATTACTAATAAAAAGGTTATACAAAGATAGAAAATAATTTAAAGTCATAAAAATAATTATTTTTATGTAAAAAAATAAATTATTAGTGAAGCAAAAAAATATTTCAAAATATATACCTAAGGTTGGTGAACTTATAGTAAACTTTTCATGTTTTCTTCTTTATATCAGTTTTTAATATAATATTTTTAATATATATGTATAATTGTATACGTTTATTTACAGATCAGTTACAATCATAGAATTATGAGATTTTATGGGGTATAAAGTAATTTTAAAGGATTTAATTATATATTTTGTGGAATTTTAAGTAATTTGGGAAACTTTTAAGAGATTTTTAGGAATTTTATGAAATTTCATTGGATTTTAAGGTGCTTTAATAGATTTCATGAAGTCTTGAATAATGTTTTCGAGTAATTTTATGAAATTTTAAAGGATTTTACGAAATTGCATGAAATTTTAAGTAATTTTCAGAGATTTTACGATATTTCATAGGATATTAAGTTATTTTATCGACTTAAGGTATTTCAAGGGATTTTGGAGATTTCATTAGATTTTCAGGGATTTCAAGGAATTTCATAAGATTTCATAGGACTTTAAGTAATTTTATGAGATTTGATGATAGTTTGGGACAATCTAAGTAATTTTAAGATATTTTAAGGATTTTACGACATTTCTTTGGATTGTCAGAAATTTTAAGAGATTTCATGCAATTTCATGGGATTTTAAGTAATTTTAGGGGACTTTAACCCTTTAACGGCCAGTGGGACACATACGTCCCACGTATGTGTCCCACTGGCCGTTAAAGGGTTAAGATATTTTAAGGGATTAAGTTATTTTAAAGAATTAAGGGATTTAAAAAAATTTACGAGTTTTCATGGGATTTTAAGTAACTTTATGGGATTTGATGATATTACTTTTATATGATATTACTTTTATTTTTAGAAATTGTAAGGCATTTTTTAACATTTTATTGGATTTTCAAGAATTTTAAAGAATTTAACGAAATTCTATGGAATGTTGAGTAATTTTAAGAGATATAATAAGACTTCATGGGATTTTTAGTAATTTTAAGTAATTTTAAGAAATATCAATTGATTTTACGAAATTTAAAGAAATTCATCAGATTTTGAAGAATAATAAAGGCATTTCAAGGAATTTTATGAAATTTATGGAGATTCCTGAAATTAGATAAAGAATGACAAATTTTTATATTTGAAGAATTAAAAATTCTCAATTATTTTGTTTACTAGCAAATGGTGTGTAAAAACGGGAAATCAATCGCGCGCAGAGCGCGCGGATCATAATTGCTAGAATAAAAAAAAACGTAGAAATATTTCGATACATATATAAACAATATATATGTATCGAAATATTTCTACGTTTTTTTTTATTCTAATTTTTTTTTTATTCTAATTTTTTATTCTAAATTTTTTTATTCAAAATTAATTATTATTTAATTACATATATTTTCGTTTGTAGAATACCATAAGGTATATTTCCTGAAATTTTCATAATAAAATATTGAAAACTCATTAATATATAGCGAGTTGAAGTGACAAAAGACGGAAAATCTTAATTTAAAAAAAAAAATGCGTTTTTTGTCTTTATTTCGAAAGTGACAATAGTTAGAACTTTTTTTATGAGGAAAGAAAGATGCGCAATTAAATTTTCTATCAAAATATGTAGCTTAAAATATTTATTTCAAAACTTTTTTAAACACTGCCTAGGGGCCAACGAAATAAATTTATAGGACGTTATTGCATCCGGGCCCTCAATTGAGGAATATATCAGAATATGAAAATATATTTGTGAGTATTTAGGAATACTTCGGAATATGTCGGAATATTTGAGAATATAAAGAATATCAAGAATATCAAGAATACCAAGGATATCTGGGAATATTTAGTGAATGTAGCAGGAATATCGAAGTTATCGACCGGACCCCTCGCTCTAGGATGAGTTACTGAATAGATCCAAATGTCTTGAATTAAAATTAACAACTTAAAAGCAAACAAGCATGAAAATGAAATCAGTCTACATAATACATAATACTGCATTTATGACAATAGTGGCCTGCAGTGGACAGTTGAACAAATGGACACGGATGGCGATCCTGAAGATGACAGTTAAGAACGAAAGTGACTTTCATCGTCTGTGAACATGACCTTTTTGCAGTGCAAACCCAACGATACAAAATGAAATCACTTTTTTTATATAATTTAATATTATTCTCGTGAAGGTTCCACTCAGGTCACAGAGCAAGACATTGCCTGTCATTAATGTGCCATTCGATGAAAATAATTTTTCGGTCGAGTGACTATCCCGCCTTTCACAAGCTAATCCGATACTACGAATGACAACCGTCTCTAAAATTCCACAATCTCTATTCCTTTTAGTCTCAGTCAATGCATTAACAGAAGTGCCATGTAGTTTAATCATTTGTCGTTATTAATTATTAATTCACAATTTAAACCTTAAGTATTTTTAAAAAATGAGGAATGTCATTTTTTCAATTTCATTGTCAAAAAAAAATTGAAGACAGCTAATAAATTCAAAAATTAATATAATTAGTGTAGGAAAATAAAATAAATTCGGTCTATTCCCTATGAAATTAAAAAAAGATTACATTACACAAAGTAGTCTAATCTAATATAATTAAAATCTAATATAATTAAAAAAACACGATTGTCTAATTTCTTTCACGTGATATACAAAACACTTGTTACCAAACCTGAGAGTAGAGTTTGCAGGAACAGAAATACAGCTTTTGTTTCTAAACTTATTCCCATTTGAACTTTTTTCCCAGAGATATTTTGTAATTTTCATTCAAATAAATTTAATAAACACTTGCACAAATCGAAAACTCACCATCACGAAGGCCAATCGCCTGACGACGCAGTCCACAACTGACTGAACGACGAAGGCCTACTTTCGAACTCTCTCTGTATCTTACTAGGTTTGAATCTCCTGCCCAGCTATATGTATGTCCGCTGCCCGGCGTAATTAATTCCACCATGCCTTATTCCGATGCTATGTTCTCGATACTATTAATAAGAATTGCCTTTACTATAATATAAATCTTATGCAGCCACTTTCCTCCCTTGTCTGCATGATCCTGAGATCGAAAGCCGCAATATTTTCAAGTTCAAGGAAAAGGAAAGTTCACCTGCCCAGGTGGAAAAGTCGGTGTTCTGCCAATTCTTACAACCGGCACAGTGCTATGTCAATTGTACGGGGACAGTAATGCCAGCACTGACTGTCAGTATTGCGCCAAGAGTTGGCACACTACTGGCATAGTCTTGTCTTAGCATCGGCGCAGCACTGAATGTCAGTATTGCGCCAAGTGTTGTCATACTACTGGCGTAGCATTATTTTAGTACCGACGCAGCACTGACTGCCAGTGCTGGCAAGTAACCAAATTATGGGTAATGCCAAACATTGGCACAATACTGTCACAATACTGGACAAGTATTGGACCCTTTAGAATTGGCAATCAATTGATGTATTAGTAACACCAAGTGTCGCCACAGTACTAGCACGGCACTGGTACAGTATTGTCCCTTTATTGTTGTCAATTAATCAGTATATTATATAATATATTATAAATATATAAAAAAATTCGAAACAGAATCTATCAGAGCTCCCGAGTCGAAATATAGGCCTAAATTTGCAATTTATATTAAAATAATGTATCATTACTAAAAAAATAATAGATTATTTTTGATTATTTTCAAGGGCAATATACTTTTACCAGTTAATCTATTTTTGATATTATGCAAGCAAAGGAATTATTGGAAATTAATTTTACAACATAAATGTTTAAAAAAAATTTTAAAAGGGGTGAGAAGTCATTGTGCTCGGACTAAAAAATTTTATATGCCCCTTTACAATCCGGCGGTTCAATTTAATATTTGTGTATGCTCGGATTGAATATACCGTGGAAGAAATGTGTTACCCTCATCTCGAGAGCTTAGGGTAATGGTTAGGTTGCTGGACTCGCGTCCCGTAGGTCATGCGTTCGATTCCCCCCGCGTTGCGTGCGAAATTTTATTTGTTATATATGCGATAAAATTTACAAATAACGATTAGTTATAAGAATATCCATAATATAATTGCGAATAAACCATGTTCTTAATTAATATTTTTTTTTAAGACATTTTTTTCAATTTTTATTGAACTCAGCTCCTACTGTAATATTCTTATAGCCCCAACAATTTTATTGCGTGTATAATAAGGATCCATAATAGGCTTTGAGTGCATATTTTTAAATAATAATAACCAGTGCTTAAAGTGCATTTTTGCTAGCACTCAAAGTCTTGCGGCAGCACTGGCGCAGACTGATAACGAGTGCTGGCACTTTGCTGGTGGCCAGTGCTGCGGTGGTCTTACCTTTTGGAGTTCTACCACCACTACGCCAAGCTTAAGCCGGGCTTCTGCCAGCGCTCTGCCAGCACTCGAAAACTTGCAGCAGCACTGGCGCAGCACTTTGCCGTTTGTAATTTTCCACCTGGGTGTGGCGCGGGAATCGGGTCAACGGGAATACCATAGGTCGATTAAATCTGCTCATCTTTTACGTTATCCTTTAGATTAAGTTTCCATATAATCGCACTTCGAAGACATGAAATGTAAACTTAAATTAGCGGTTACCATCTATACTTAGCACTAAATTTTATTGAAACAAGAACGAACACGCGCTCCGCGCGCGCATTTACGTTCTTTTTCAATAATATATTATTTATGATATTTTATTTCTTAATTAAAATTTTATTTTGAAAAATTGAAGTTTTATAAGAATAACAGTGAAAATCCTGAAAAAATTCACAAAAACCTTCAAAATCTCTAATCTCTTAAAATCTATGTTAAACTTTTTGAAAATCTGTAAAAATTCCAAAAAACCTTTGAAAACCTTTGAAATCGATTAAAATTCGTGAAAATCTCTTAAAATTTTCAGAAACTTCTTGAGATTCTTTTAAATTCTATGATAATAATTATGTTAAATTATGATTAAAATTTTGCCTTTTATATCCTTTAAAATCCATTAAAAGTATTAGAAATCTCTTCAAATTCCATGAAATCCTTAAAAATTCCAGAAAAATTTTTAAACTCATAAATCTTCTGAAATCTACGTTAAAATTCATGAAAATCACTAAAAATTCCTAGAAACCTTTTGAAATTCCATGACAAACTTTAAAATCTTTTAAAATTCCCAGAAAAATTCTTGAAATTTTACGGTAACATTTAAAATCTCTTTATATCTTTTATATCCTTTAAAAATATTACATAGAAATCTTATGAAATTCCATAAAACGCTTTAAAATTCTCACAAAATTATTTAAATATCAGAAAAATCTCTCGAAATCACTTAAAATTATTAGTAATCTCATAAAATTGCTTAAAATTTCAGAATAATATTTCAAATTCCTTAAAACCTCATAAATCTCTTACAAAGCTTTTGAAATCCCTTAAAATTTCACGAAATATCCTAAAATCCCATACAATTCTACAAAATCGTTTTAATATCTTAAAAATCATTAATCTCTTGAAATCCTTGTTAAAATTAGTGAAAATCTCTAAAAATTTCTAACAACCTCTGGAAGTTTCTCAACATTAAAAATCTCTTAAATCATTAGTTTTAAATTCCTTATTTAAATCCCACAAAATACATATTTTAAAAGTCATAAAAGTACCTTGAAGTCCGATTGAAATCTGATCAAAGTCGTGAAAACTTCTAAAAATTCCCAGAAACTTCTTGAAATTCTATAAAATTCTACGATAACATTTAAAATCCCATTATCTTCCATGAAATCTTTAAAAATTCTATAAAATTCCCTTAAAATTCTTAGATTTTCAATGTATTTCGAGTTTAGACTCGTGACAAAATGATTTTTAACTAAACCAAATTCAAAATTTCAAATTCAATTCGCGCGGAATTTACGATTCGGCAAGTATGGATTATCGAAAATCACTATCGATACTTACACGACGACCAATCATCTTTTTAGAATAGATATTGTCAATGGTTTTAAATACAATTTTTAATCAATATTTGCTGCTTCATAGAACATTGTTATTTTTTTACCGCATACACACACACACACATAATTAAATTTTGAGATATCCTATCTTAAAAAAGTGGTGTAACGAAATGTCTCGAAAATCTCACATACATTGTTGTTATAAACTTGATTGGCTTTTGAATGACTTGAAGTTGAAAGAAGAAAAAAAAGATTAATAGCGCAAAAAAAAATTAACGAAAACCTTCGAAATTTCTTAAAATTCGTTAAGATTTCTTAAAACTCCCAGAAACTTTTTGAAATACCTTAAAAATCCACAAAAATAATTAAAATCATGAATCTCTTGAAATCCAAGTTAAAATTCGAAAAAATCTATAAAAATGCCTGTAAATCTGTTGAAATTTCATAACATTTAAAATCTCTTAAAATCCTTAAAAATATTATCAAATTTCATGAAATCCTTAAAAATTCTACAAAATCTTTTAAAAATGAGAAAAATCCCATGAAATCCCTTAAAATTTTACAACAACCTCTGAAATCCTTTTAACTTCTACAAAATATTTTAAAAATAATATATGTATATAAATTCTTATGCAATCCCTCAATTAACTTATCTGACAAACTTTAAAATTCTTTAAATTCCATAAAATATTTTAAAATTCATAAAAATCCTATGAAATCTCTTCAAATTCATGAAAACATCTTAAAATTCTTTAAATTGTACGATAAGATTTAAACTCCCTTTACGTCTTTTAAAATCAATTAAAATTATTAGAACTCTCATTAAATTTTATGAAATCCTTAAAATTTCGCAAAAAGCCTTAGAAAAAATTTCTTACCATTCCTAGAAATCTCTTCAAATTCCATGAAATTCTTAAAAATTCTACAAAATCTTTTAAAAATCAAAGAAATATCTTGAAATCCTTTTAAATTATTATAAATCTCATAAAATTCCAATAAGTACATAAAAATTCCGCAATATCTTTTAAAAATCGTAAAAATCTTTTGTAATCCCTCCATAATATTCTCTGACAAGCTTTAAAATCTCTTAAAATTTCCAGAAAATTCTTGAAATTTTATGGTAGTATTTAAAATCCCTTTATATCCTTTAAAATCTGTTAAAAGTCTCATTGAATACCATGAAATCCTTTAAAATTTCACAGAATCTTTTAAAGGTAAAAGAAATCTCTTGAAATCACTTAAAATTATTAGAAATACTTAAAATTCCATAAGATTCCCTGAAACTTTTAGAAATCTTTTGAAATATCAATATCTTAAAATTCCTCAAAATTCTAGGACAACTGTTAAGGATATACAGGATCCGTGGAATGTGAGAAAGATAATTATACACCAATTGAGTCACAATTAACCAGATATATTTCGTTTAATATAAAATGTGACCGACAAAATAGAACGTGATTCAAGATAGTTAAAGTTTCAACACACAATGTGAAAAAAGGTAGATAGGAAGCTAAGTAAAAAGTAGAACAAGTCCAATACGTGGTGACATCTATATTATGAAAAAGAGCGCGAATTGCTATTCCTAACAATAACATTAAAAATTCCTCAAAACCACTTAAAACTCTTACAAACCTTTTGAAATCCCTTAAAATTTCACGAAAACCTTAGAAATCGCTTAAATTAGTTAAAATCTCTTAAAATTCTTAGAAACCTCTTGAAATTCCTCTCTAAAAATGTCTCCAAAATCTCGCATATATTATAGTTTCAAATCTGATTGGCTTTGGAATGACTTTAAGTTGTAATAAGAAAAAGAAAACAATCATGCGCGGAGCGCGCGTTTTGGTTTGCTAGTATCATAAATTGTAAATCTCAAATTGGCTCTTTTTAATTTTTTATACACGTAATTATCATAACAGTAAATTTACTTAGGGTACTTCCCATTTTCTGCCTACGATAGGTACTGCTGAGTCAGAGCTGAGTTCGCGATGTCTCTCTCCCTACCCCACGGAACTCCTTGCCAACTATATCTAATAGCGCCAATTCTATGGAAACGTTAACACGAGTGACCTTATCATGAGAGAGCAGTGTATATTCAGAATATACAGTACACTCGAGTCTCCCAAATGTCAAGAAATTTTTGCCAGACGTTCTCCCAAATGTCAAGAAATTTTTTTCCTCAAATTTCACCAACAGCCCTAACCTATACTGAAAATAAGCGCATGC
>CAJFCP010000637.1:211616-240513 GCA_904066005.1 Synergus itoensis | reverse complement strand
CTCTAGTCTAGAACTATTTCTGTAAAATCTAATGAACTTTTTTTTTCAGTGTAGGAAATCGAACAGTTCAAACTTCGTGACGTTCTGCTTGAATTTTATATTTTCCGGAGGTTTGTTTTAACTCGCATTCTTTTCTTATTCCCTTTTTTCTCTCAGGAAATACCCCGGGGATATCTTGCACGAAATTCCTGACAAATATAAAGACGTCGACGAAAGAGCTTTCTTTGAAATCGAAAAATTTATGATCCTTGAAAACGGATCTTTTTTGATTCAAGTTTAGTACATTCTCGAGTATTTAGCGGATGGTTAGAAAATTTAATATTTATAATTTCCTGACTTGGATGTAAATTTTAACTTATTTAAGTACCTATACCTTTTACTTCCAAAATAGTTTTCCTTCCCAAGATATGAATTGTTAAAAATTCATAAGATCAGGAACTCACCTGAAACAAAAAAATAATATATCTATGAACATATTATATTAAACATCAATAAAAGATACAAAGTACTTTCAAAAATACAATTTTTTAAAAGAAATCCTGTAGATTAAAAGCGCTATTGATATATGAAAAATTCGGTTCTTTCTTTTGAAGTGAAAAACAATTTTGAGGATGACAAAGTGTCTTTTTTTTTTTTGATCAACGATATTCATATATTCCAGAGAAAGGCAACTTGTTTTACGATGGCACATGGCTTTTGTCGAACGTGTGTCCCATCTTTATTGCATTTATCGCGTATCTTTTCTCACCTAAAGCTCGTCATGCTTCAAAGAAAATTGCAAGCGCCATATGTATTTTCTTTTCGCTAAAAGCATGAAACTGAAGTTTTCAACGTTTACGTCAACGAAAAATTATTTCTTTGTAAAAAGAACAAGACCTAAAGTCTGATTGCGCTAAATAGTTCCATTCAATGTCAAAAGATACAAAAAAAAGTTTTAATCTTCTACCACAATATAGGATCACCCCCCAAAATCATCCCCTAAGTACAAAAAAAATCATAGTAATTATCCTAACTTTGCGACCTAAAATTTTATTCATTTAAATGGCTCCATTTAATTTCCAAAGAAGCTCAAAATATAGATTCATCCACCTAACTTAAAATTATTATTTTAATAATATTTATTATTATTTTAATAATAATAATAAATTATTATTTATCTTAAAATTATTTAAAATATATCAAAATCCCTTGAAGTTCGTTAAAATCTCTTGAAATTTCTTCTCAATCCTTCATTTGTTAAAATCGAACATCAAATCAAATCAAATATCTTTTAAAATCTTTTACAATCATTTAAAGAATTAAAACCTCTACAATTCCTTTAAATTCTACGAAATAAATTTAAAAAAATTGTTTTTAGCAAATTGGCAAGTTTTTATTGTTATTTTTATTCCAATAAATCTTTTAAAAAATCATCAGATTCAACGTCTGAAACTTCAACCCGATCTAGCAAAGAATAAAGAGTTACAAAATGAAATGACAAATTGCGAGTATTTTGAGTTAATTTAAACATAAAACTTGACTATAAAACTGTAAAATGTTCATAAATGTAACTCTAAAGAGAATTAATTCCCATTTTGTAATAATTTTTATAGATATATTCTAGCTCGACAAGCGGCAGTCATGTTAATAACGTCATTATTATAATTTTACGACACAACCAGATGCTTTATTCTTTTTGCGAATCTGTTTCCTCTGTTAGCTCATTTCGCTGTAAGTTACATCTTCAAGCGTATATCGGTCTCGCTTGGTTTTATATACTTCCCTTTGGCTCGGATTCAGAACTCGCTTTTATTAGTGTTCTACCTTTTCATAAATTCTTTTTAAATGTATCATAGAAAACTGTTAACGTAAAAATGTCTCATCAGTCCCATTGTTATTTTTCTCCTCTCTGATATCATTGGGGTCAAGCTTGAAAATTCAGCGCATCTCGGACATACCAACAGTGCGCAATAAAATCACTATTTCGCGTAAACTGCAGTCTTCGAGAGAAATCTTGATCCATTTTAGTGGCAATAAAAGACCTTTACCATCACTGACTGAAATTCGTATTAAAGGATCTACTAACCGCCGAATTTTTTTTTCCTGAATATTTATTTTACCGAAAATCATTTGACGGAACAGCAATTTGCTATGATTTTTATTCATTCTAATTTCCAATTTAACCAATTTTAATTTTTCCCAAGGAATTTTCGTTATGATTTTTATTTTTCCAAAAGGTTAATTATCATAATTCTCAATTATGCGAATATTCATTGGACATATTTTTTTTCTTCCGAATAAACATCTGAAATTGCTCTTAATTATTGTGTTATTTCCATAACCATTTTCCAATACTCTTTTTTCAAGATTTCATTCAGTGAAAATTCACTGATTTTCAGTAGATTTTTCACTAATTAAAATCGTGAGAAAAGAGTCACTGAAAATCAGTGGAATTTGACTGGGAATCAGTGAAATTTCACTGATTCAAGTTTAGAGAGAAGAGATTTTAAAGCATAAAATGATTGAACTACCATAAGGTGTTCCTAAATCCTTAAAAATAATTCCAACCCGATTAGCCTGTATTTCAGTATTTAAATCAGGGATTTGCTTTGCTTTCTTACTTAAAATTTAAATAAGCACTCCACCCTTAGAACTCGAATAATAAAGCTGAGCAAGCGACTTTACCACGAGCGTTAAGCTTATGAGCAAAAGCTTCGAGAAACAAGGAAACACAACAGGGATTATGTACACCGTTTGTGTATTAAACAACAGTAATTACCCATGGGTAAACTCAAGAGGGTTCATCGATTCGTACTGCTATTACGAAACAACATAATCGAAAAGCGATTTCCCCCGATTCCATTTGTCAACAGTGGACTGGAGTGATGAAATGCAGAAACATGTTTCCGTCTTTGTGTACCATGTCCACTCTGTCCAGTGTTATAATCAATTGCATCGATCGCTGGTGTTTTACCTCCCACGTGAAACGCGAATCCAATTCATGTGGGTGAGACAAAAATTTTTCGCTCTTTCCGGTCTGTGTTCTACTGTTCTTATTGTTCCTTTCAAGAAGTCTTTATTGCTCCTTCAGAAACTCTTAGTAGGTTTCACAATTTGCAAATACGTACAAAAAGTTCGGCAATTTTCATTTCATCGCAACCCTAATGCAATAAGTTGACACCTCAGCTAGGTCATAAAGTCAACTTGTTCAAAAAGCAAGGCTTCAATTGACCAAGAGAACTTGTATGCAAATGTGGTTTCAGAAAGTTGAAGACTTGAAGTTTATAACCTGTCTGTCTTTCACGATCTCTTTGAGAAGTTCAAGTTGGTTTTGAGATGAAAAAGCAAGGTTGAAATTGGAAGAATAATTTGAAAGGAGATGTACTTGGTGTTAGTCAGAGAAATTTCGATTTCCACATCTACCTCCGTGACGTGACATTCTTCCCAAAGTTTTGCGATAGTTATAGGAGATCGAGGAACTTGGCTATGCTTCCCTTTTGCAGAACGTATAGATTTCCCAGCAGAAATCTCTTTGAACGCAAGGTGTCCCTCCGCAATCGAAAGAGCAAACATTTAAGAAAGTTTGGGTCGGACTTAATTAAATTCTTCATCAGTTTTGTTTCAACCAAATTTCTTAGATAAGCGCTGAAAAAACTGTTCGGTGTGGTCAACGAATTTTTTTTTTTAACAAACCTATATTGTTAGCTGTATAGTATATAATTTGTATACAAACCAAGCAGTTTCTATAGTGTGGATTGCGAAATTTGTTAAACATAATCAGCAAACATGATATCCCCTTTGAAAGGATTTCTGCATGTTCGTATTTCATAATAAAAACACACATCCTTCTCTAAACTTTCTCAGACGTGATTGCCACTACGACATCGTCTTGATAAACATACATAATATGTACAGCACTCTGAATTTGCATTATGAGAGATTATGATTAATCGATTACGTATATTATTACGATGATGACGTCATTTCAAAAGTAGTTCTGCAAAACGAGTTGAGACAAGTTCAGAACCACTTTCAACTCGAACATGTCTTAGCGGTTCCTTAAAAATACAATCTCTTAAACCAGAATTTAAGTAACAAAACTTCTTACTTAGAATAGTCAAAAAGTAAGAATTCAGTATGCTAATTTTTTCGGGGATCATTGACAACCACCTACTAAACCCTGAACATTTATTCCAATGTTTCTTTGCTTCTAGAACGCTTACCAAGTTTTCAATTATCTTTCTCTCTTTCACCCTTTCTCTCCTGTTTCCGAATTCTCTCTCCTACTTTCTTAGCAGAACTAAAGCTGTATTAAAGTCTGCAGCTGCAACGATCCCAGGACGCGCAATTATCCGGCACGAAGCAGGTGTCGAGCAATAGCAGCCGGTGGCTCTTCAAATGTCTCTACGTCACTATTTTCATCCCTTTTTCCTCCATGCCCACCGTTTTTTTGACACGTACTACCCGAACCGTAAGAATTACTAGAAAACTCGTTATCTCCAAGGTAAAAATCCAGCGAACACGATGGGAAACAGGAATGGCTTATAATAAAAAAGTATATTCTCTCGAATGCCTTAATTATAAATTACATTGTTTTTCGTGAACCAATTCAGTTTTTTTTTTTTTCATTATAGTCTTAATTTTTGTAAACGATTTTGTAAAAGATTGTGTTATCAGGTTCTAAGGGATATTTAGTGAAGAGAGGATTTGAAGAGTAAAAATGGTACGAGTTGTTGATGGTGTAACATTGGTGCTGACTTTGTGGCGAGCACGTGGTTTTCGAGCGCGTAGGAGTGACTTTCCGCATAAATAGGTTTCGCACGACGTTGGAGGTGAGACCGAACTCAGTGAACTGAATTCAGTTCTTGGTGCCGTCGTGCTCAGCGCACAAAAGCCGATTGACTCTCCGGCGCCGCTGCGGGCGCCTCTGTCGACTACCGCCGATGAGGAGTTCAGCTAAAAATATGGAATTACAAACGCACACTAACCCAGAGACCAGGGAAAATGGGGATGCAGAATGAGAATTCAGTTAGGGATCCAAATTGATAGAGAGGTAGCCAGTGGCGTAAGGAAGACTTTTATAGCAAGGGCGAAAAGTGAATTTTTAATGCAGTGGGTTCAACTGCTGTCCCAAAATTAGATTCAACTGCTGTCCCAAAATTAGATTCAACTACTGTCCCAAAATTAGGTTCAACTACTGTCCCAAAATTAGGTTCAACTGTCCTAAAACAGGGTGGTCACAAGATTCAACTTCTCAATTTCCCTGACATTTACCTGACTCTTCCCTGACTTTCAGACAAATTTCCCTGACAGAAAAGTATTAAAAATGCGCACAAATTTTCAAAAATAATACTACTGAAATTTTTCAAAAATTTCGTATAATATCACTTTAAATCTTTTAAAATTTAAAATCACTTCACAACACTTAACATTCGTAAAAATCTCTCAAAACGACAACATTGGAAATGTCTTAAAATTAAAATTTCTTGAAATTTCTTGAAACATCTTAAAATTCCAGGAAATCCCTTCAAAGTTAATATTTCATGAAATCCCTTCTACTTTCACTAATCTTTTTAAAATTTCTCAAAATCATTTGAAATCCTTTAAATTCCTCAAAAAACTTAAAAATCTTTCAAAATTCTTTAAAATCTCTACAAATTTCCTGTAATTCTTCAAAATTCCACAAAATATTTTGAGAATATCTTGACGTATTTTAAAATTCCACGAGGAACTTTAAAATCCCTTAAAATGGATCAAAATTTCTTACAATTATTGGAAACCTATTGAAATCCCTTAAAATTCGCTGAAATCTTTTGAAATTCCCAGAAACATCTTTAAATATCTCAAAATTTCACTATAATACTTAAAATTCCATGAAATCCTTTACAATAATTTTACAAAATCTTTTACAAATCACAAAAACATAAAAATTTTCTGAAATCTTTCAAAATTCCATGAGGAACATCTCAATTCATTAAAATTACTTTAAAATAATTAAAATTTCTTTAAATTCTTATAAGCCTTTTAAAATCCTCTTAAATTCCACGATAATATTTATAATTCCTTAAAATCCCTTATAAAGCGTAAAAATCTTTTAAAATTTTAGAAAACTTTTCAAAGTTCCCTAAAATTCCTCAAAATCTTTAAAAATTCATTAAAATCTCGTGAAATCCTTTAATCTATATATGCAATACGACAAAAATAACATAGTTAGCATAAATGTCAATTTCTATTTTCCCTGACAACTACTCGCATTTCCCTGACATTTCCCTGACTTCACTGACATGTGGCCACCCTGAGTGAGGTTTTCTCATAAAAATTGTCAACATTTTCATTATCAAAAGTTTCCTTGAGTTGTGTTTGTCCTGATATTCGAAAATCACCTAAAATTTCTTTTTGGTACAGCGCACTTGATTATTGTTCGAACGGATTCTAAAAATAATATAACTTTTTTTCTTCTAGTAAGTCAGGACCAGAGAAATAGAGAAAAGGAAAAGATCTTGGACACACGTTCGGCTTAGGTTGCACCATCGAATAACGAGCCAGTTCGAACGAAAGAGAGAAAATTCTTTGGCACGTGGCATAAAAGTTCTTGCAGCTTTCAAGACTTCCCCTTGTGCCGGGCAACGTCTTCCGAGTAACATGAGGTCTATGATAAGACATTATACAAGCTCTCTAAAAAGAGGGAGAGATAACCATCGTTACGAGGATTCTCAGATAGGGAGAGGGAGAGTGATTTTTAGATAAAATGAGATTAATACCTTTTTCATTACAAAAATCATTTTTCATTGTTCTATCTCTTTCTACATCTGAATTAGTCACCAAAGAAAAACTATTGATCCATAATCATTCCTAAATAACTTCTTGGACAATTTTTCCCATGGGGACTGCTCCATAAGGTCATTAAAATGAGATAAACCTGTTAAATATGGTTTCAACCTCAATTGCTAAACAAAGTTTCAAAGATAAAAAATGGGAAGAGGATAATAGGCCTCAAGTTTGTTATGAAACAGAATACTTAACAAGGATGGGAAAGACGATCTTCTATCACTTTATCTTCTTTCAATATTTTTCCTTTCAATAACCGTTATTTAGAGTTAAAAATTAAGATGTAATAATTAAGATCAACTGCGGAACTTTGTAAGGTATTCCATGGGTAAAACTATTCGCTTCATCCCAAAGTGAAACCTATAATCGCATGAAACTAGATCAATGAAGTAACTTGCGTCCTTCACATATCGAGTAAGTGAATTTAGTTTGGACGTGAATTTAACGAAGAACTTTCGAGGAGTGAGCTTTAGATCCTGCAACTTGGAACAGTCGATACATTATGTGTTCACACATTTCAAAAAGTGTTTTGCCGAATTTAGAATGTTTGAGATGCTCGCACGAAATTTGTAATGAACTCTTCAAATAACTCACTTTACGAGAATAAACATTATCGCATAAGTTTAGAATTTGCCAGTCGACCTTGTCATATATATATTTCTCTAAACTTCTAAACCTAAATTGTTCTCAAGGTCATGTTAGTCCAATTAATTCTGAGAAATGAAGAAAATGCAGTAGATATTATTTGGAAAAGCATGATGCGAGATGAGTATTTATTTTGAAATCTCCACAACACAGTATTATTCATCAGCACACGTAATATCTCTATTTTTTCAGTGTATGCTCGAACAAGTAACTTTAACAAGCAAACTTTTTTTTTACTGGATGTCATTGCAAGATAAATCGTTATTTATATTCCACAAAATACAATGAACTGTTAATCTCCTCGATTAAAAACGAATCATACTCACACGTCCCATCCCAAAAGGAAAAAAAATTCCAGATTTAAAGATTGACAGTAAATACAATACTGGAGGAACTAAAAATGTTACATAAAAAAAAATTTTGCATAAGATAATTTTTTCTAAATTAACTTCCGCATAGATTAATCAGCTTATTCATTAGGATGCTTCTAAAAATTATTTTTTCGATTTTTTAAAGACTCATCCCCTCACTTTGTGTCATTTTGTGAAAACAAATTTTCCTAATTTTTTGAGATTTTAAAAAGACGTTTAGAGGTAGCGCGTGATATAATTTAGATATGTAATTATTAAAAAAAGTAAATTCCTGATTTTTTAATTAAATTCCCGGTCATTTCCTGGTTTTTCCCTTATCATTTCTCGGTTTGCCGGTCCCTGGTATTCTATACTAAAAAAATGTAATATTCTCGCAACTCACCAAACAGTACTATTCTTGGTCTCAATGAATAAGATCTGGATTTAAGCTTACCTGAAACATAAATAAATGACATTTTGTTAGTTTTATAAATAAATTACGTCAATTCGATATGTAAACTATGTATCTCTCTAAATACGAATAAACAGGGTGTTTAGTGATCAGGGAATTGGAAATTCCCGGTTTTCTCCTGGTCTTTTCCAGTCCTTTCCCAGTCAAATTTTTTTTCCTCCAACCAATTTATGACCAATTTTTTTATTTCCATTTTGTGATTCTTAAAAATTTATTTTTTTTAATTTGATAAGTCAGAAAGAGAATAAAAAGTATACAAAGTAAAAAAACAGTTGATTTTTCAATAAAATACAAAAAATTCCCTGGCCTAAATGAAATTCCCGGGTTTTTCCCGGTTTCCCGGTCCGCTAGACACCCTTGACTTTTTGCTAAAATTCTCTTCCCTTTTCCTTATAAATTTCTCCCCAACAACTCTAAACTTTTCCTTTAATATTTATTGACCATCTATAGCGGTCACCAAAGTTATTTCACCCTGCATAGCTGCGCATCAAATGAGATTCATTTATATCCCCTTCTTTCCTTGCTCGATAAAAAAACATTCTCGTTTCAGAGTAGAGTTATGGTTTAAACTTTTTGAATATGATACGTTTTCTGCTGGTACGATTGAGCTTCTGTCGGAAATTAAAGAGCCCAGTTTCTGATGTTTTGACGTTTCTGATTAACGAGGTTTTTATTGTAATACCTTGAAGGACGTTGGTGGTGTACTTAAGTCGGAGTTATGTCGCTATTTCTCATTAAGACGCAAAGCATTTCTTCAGAGTAAAGAAGGACAAGTTAGAAGGACACATAGTTGACGTTTTTAAAATTATATGCCGGTTGCTATATGGAAGTGTAATTAATAGTGTAATTAATATGCAAATCATACCACATTAATTAGAATTTAAATTTTTCAATATTTCAAAACTAATTTCTCCACATTTAAAACAAGTCATACATTTTTTACGGTTACCACATTAAAGACTTTTTTTTTATCTTTTTTAATAATAACACTTTATGACTAATTGTATTCTTTTATTCTATTCGAGGTCGCGATTTTCATAATCTGCAACGCTTTCGAAGTGAGAGATTGAGAATTAAGAGGTGGAAACTAACTGTCACCATAGTGAACGCCCAAGGTAACAGCAGTAGAAATCGAGACGGATTTCAAAAAATATTCCAAGTGCACGTGACAGTTTAAGTTCTTCGCCCGTTAAATCAGTTCGACCAGTTTCAAAATCCGAAAAATTGTCTCGGTTTATACCCACGGACCAGTCTTTAAGTCCGATTATATAGGCCCCGACTATTATATTCCTTCCCAGATCCCAAATCCCAGAGAAAAGTTTCCCTCGGAAAACTCGCCTTTGCCAGGACGTGCTTCGTGTAGGTACTACTTTCATGCAACTCTTTTCTCTGAAATATTCGCCAACTTCGAAAATTGTTATTTCTCCAGACATTACCCTACAGACGCTGCAGAAAGTCTCTTAGATTTCGAACGAAACAAAAAATTCTTCCGGTAATTACGCAAACTTTTCAAATTCCTTTTGTAGCAGAGGAGAATAGACATAATTTATCGAGCAGAATTATTTTTCCACACCGTTGAATGTGGTACTAACGATACGACAAATAATTGTTTATTCAGTTTAGTGATTTAGTGACCGAATTGACAAACGCATTGTGAGATTAATTCAATGGGTTCAAATATAAATTAAAACAAGCTTTGACGAATGTGATAGAATACTCAAGCGAAATATTTCGATGGGTAAATTATCATATACAGAGTGTCTCACGGGAAATTGCTGAGACTAAATACCTCTCTTCCCCCTCCATTGTCTATAGTTTTATTCTAGAAGCTGTAGAGTTAATAAATATTAAGAAATGGACCTTACGCTTGACGAAAAAATATATCTCATTGAGTGCTTCTAATCTAGAGATAAGGTTCATGCAAACGCGTATAGAGGATTTAGAACTAAATTTGATTAGAACGTTGTATTAAAAATTATCAAATGAGGAAAGTTTAATTAAACTATTTTAAAAGCATTGGAAAATGTAACGACTACAAAAGCTTCCTCTATGAGGAAGAAAAATTACTGAAAGCTATTAGAAAAACTGTAAAAAGTGTTTCAGATGAAATATTAAGTAAAATTTTCGAAAAGAATTGATTGTTGCTCGAGTGGTGATGGTGGACACTTCGAAAATATTTATCACTAAATTGATCGATTTAAAAAAATATGAAATAAATGTATTAAAATATTATTGATCATAATAAATATACGTATGTAAAAAAACCTCAAAATGTCTTCTTTTGAAAACAATTTGAGGCATGCATTTCAAAATGATTGACGATTAGTTCCAACAACTTTCCGTGGGACACCCTATAGATGCATCATATTTTCAAATGTTTTGAAATGTAAAAAAAAGCTTTAGATTAGAACAGGATGGCCACAAAATTCAATTTTTCAATTTCCCTGACTTTTCCCTGACTTTCAGAGAAATTTTCCTGACAGAAAAGTACATATTGGGAATGAAAACACTACGCCGACAGTGTCGCATAACATGTTTAAATTCCCAATAATTTTAAAGGATTTTAAGAGGTTTTTATGAATTTAAAGTGATTACAAGAGATTTGTATAATATTTAAAAGATTTAGCGGAATTTTAAAGGACTTCATGAAATTTTAAGAGATTTTTAAAAAAGTTTAGGGAATTCAAAGAATTTTAAGGAATTTTAAAGTTCCTAAAATTTGTTAAATAAATTATAAAAGTTATATATGCAATACGACAAAAATAACATAGTTAACATAAATGTCAATTTTTATTTTCCCTGACAACTACTCGCATTTCCCTAACATTTCCCTGACATGTGGACACCCTGTAGAATCATCTTCTAGAAATAGAAATTTGCATAGAGAAGCCGGTTTTTGACGTCAATGCTGTTTATGGAACATCCGAACATTAATCTACGAAATTTTAGTTGGCCTAGGTCGTTTTCTACAAAAGCAAGAGATTCGCTACGATCCATTAAAGACAAGGGTATCCAGTTTCCGTGATTAGTGTATTGGGATTAAATGAATGCACATTGACTTTAAAATTAGATGCATCAGACTGGATTAAAGGAATTTGGTTTGTTTAAACGGAGAGCTATGCTCTATTCTAAATATAAAACTCTCCTAAAAGGTAAAACACTCCTGTTACGAGAAAATTAGCGGTTCTTACGAACTACCTCTTTTTTGTCACTTCTTGCCACGAATTACAGCACAGACTACGGACGAATAATTACAACCTTGCCCAGAAATTGCTCTGCTACGTAATTAAAAACAGAAGGAACCTTGCTTTATGAAAAGTTTTGGCTTACAAAATGATACAATGAAAAATAAATTTATAATCCAGAAACTTAAGTATGTTCGTTCTGTAAAGCATACACGGAGAAAAATGGATAGTCAGGTTGACTATCTGAAGTGTAAAACTGACTATACTGGAGTTTTAACTATAGGACAGCACTCTAGATAGTCAATCCTAATATCAGCGAAATGTTAAAAATGGTAGTTCAGCTTGACCATCCTAGAGTGTAAGTTTTACAACCCTGGAGTGTAAAACTATGAGAGGTTATGTTCTAAAGCAAAATAAAAGAATGGCTTACTGCCAAGCAGACAGACAGACGAGAAACGTATTCTTCACTTATCTAACGCACACAAACCTAATTCTATAACCTAACTTAACACTACTACATACAACGCAATTCCCTAACGCAGAATATCGCACGCTGAGTATATCGGTCGAAATAGTCCTTATATACTAACCAGCCAAATTCTCACCGCTTGTGAGAAACGCCCAGTGCCGGGCCAAAAACCGAGGTCACCGGTGGTGACCACGGTGACCACCGAGGTGACCACCTCCGTGGTGGTGACCCATAAGTGTAGCGGCGCGCAGACGCGTAGTATCTCAGAGTGTAAACCTGACATTCTGAAATATTCAAACAGACTATAAAATAATGGTCAATCTGACTATTAGGAAAAAATGATAGATAGTAGTTGGTACTATCTAGATGGTCAACCTGACTATCTAAATTTTCACACTCCAAGTTTGACTATCCATTTTTCTCTGTGTACACTGCTAAAAATGTTCATGATTTTACAACACATAATATTAAGTGTGAAATTATAATACAAGCGCTGTGTAAATCAAAATCTTGTGTATTCTAAAATTACAATAGATTTATTTATTTACTAGCAGAAATTTACCCAGTATTGTCTGGGATTTTAAAAGATTTCAAGTAATTTTAGCAAATTTCGAGAATTTCAAAGAATTCAAAGAATTCAAGAGATTTTAACGAATTAATAGAGATTTTAAAAACGGAAAAAAGAAAATGGCTGAATTTACCATTTAAAATATAGTCAATATGCACTCTAAACGCATTTTTCCAAGAATTTAGTAAGTTTTACTATTTAAAGTTGTAATTTTTGCTAAGAAAATTGCAAACCCTGTTTTTTCATTGTAAAAGTTACAATTTGAAATAGTAAAAGTTACTAAATTCCAGGAAAACTGCTTTCAGAGCGCATGTTAACTATTTTAAATGGTAAATTCAGTCATTTTTTTTCCGTGAATTTTGTCTTTAAAAAGGATTTTCTTAAATTTCTGCGCCCTGATTAGAAAAACATTATTTCATTAGATTCCCTTTGAGAGGTTGACATTAAATTCGCGCTAATGAAATTCTCATCGATTCTCTATAAATTTTTGTCTAACAGAAATTAAAGAGTCAAAGTGACAGTTTGCAGAGGCCAAGTTTCAAAATCGTCGACACTAAGAGACATTCCCTTAATGGACGAAGTTAAATGAACGACAAAGTGCTTTTGAGACAGGTTGACTCGCCAGTGCAGTTTCCTAGCTAAAGCAGATGAATCAACTACCAGCTACTACTTGCAGAAATATCTTATATATATAATAATGATAGTACCATACAATATATGTATAACCATACAATATATGTATTGTATGGTAATCATTATTTTCTAAATAATAACACAGATACACGAAAAAATATTTTTTTTAAACTGCCTTGAATGTTTTGACTGATTTTTACGTTTTTTGGTGCGCTTTTTGAGGGAGTGTTTCTAGTTAGTTAACCATATTACAACCTCTATTTTAGGCCAAGAAAATAAACTGCAGTCGGCTAAAAAGAAATTATCTGAACATTCCTTATATGGGTAAGAAATCAAATTTTGCAAGAAAATGTGACGTGATGGAACATTTTGGCTATTTTTCCTGGATTCAGCGCCCCAAAATCTATAGGAATCAGTTGCAAAACTGGAGGCAGTTTTTTGGTCGTTTACCTGTGTAATTGTTTTTTGTAGATTGTACACGAGTTAGAAACGATTTCTTGAGTGAATGATTTCTTGAAAGTAAACTACTATTTTTTAAATCCAAACATACATCTTCATACCAATAAGACCATAAAGTTTCATGTTAAGAAAACGCACCATTTCATCAGAAAATACATTTTCTCAGTTCAAGAAAATATGCCCTTGTTCCAAGCATACGGTACCAAGTACATACTTATTTTCTTGCACCAATTCCATATTCTATTGTCCCATTTGTACCCGTCATCATTGGCTTGAACCAACTACAATTTACTTGATCTATTTCGTTTTCCGTGTACATGATGCTACATACATAGGTTCAAAAGTCACGAACACTTGAGTAAAAAGTACACTTACGAGAGTGGCAATAAGCGCCTTTATGCACGATTCAAATAGTTATTGATATATCAATAACCATTTATATAATTTATTATTATAATTATAAATATTACACTAATAATTCAGGAGGTGATAGGAAGTTCAGATGATATAGACTTCTGTCGATACTTCCATGTTAGATAGCGTTATTTTTATGCTCAATAGATGCCATAAAAGACTAGAGGTTGTAAATTACCTAACCTCTTACAGTAATTGGTAGCACGTACCATATTGTTATTGATTAAAAATATGTGTGTGTAATGTGTATGTGACTCAAGAATATATTTTTACGAAAAAGCCTTGTTTGATTATGAATTATCCAGAAATACCTGAACAGAGATAATTATTCAGAATCCATATTGGAATATTGAATATCTGCTTTGTTATCCCAAAATGGACTAAGCCTCGCAATGATTAATACGTGGTTGACTTGATTGGAAATAACTACAAAGCCACGTACGATTTTCTTTTTTGGAATGAATTATCAATTTGAAGAATACATTTTTTCCGCATTCAAACTGCAATTGAAGTCGTACTTTGTTCGCTCTCAATGTCGAATAGTTATCGATTCCAATTCCGCTAATCCCCCAGACTGAATTTATCGTTCTCAAAGTGCAGTGCGGACAATATTTAAAATTTAGCCTGCGATTATTATGCTTGTAGATCGAAACGTCACTCTTCACACGCGGAGTGCAAATTATGAAAAACGTGAATTTGACATTCTATACATCTTTTACAGAAAATAATTAACTGCATTTTTAATTTTTTTAAATTAAAAAATTAGAAATTAAAATTTTTAATTCTTATTTTCTTAAAAAATTAGCAATTTTTTAAAAACATTTCTACAAGACAGAAAGAACTTTCTTTTTAAGTTTCACGAGAAGCCCTCGCATTCTCAGAAAAACTCACTTGCATGGCTACGAAATTTAAAACTTTAAAGTTACAAATTCATAATATAAAGGTATATGCATAACATTGCAGCAAGGTGTCGACCAGCACAACCACTTCTGCGGTTGATAACATTGTGTCGAGACAATATTGATAAGTACACTACAACTTTGTTATACACCCACACACACGTACTGTTTAAAGTTTCAACTTTCCATGTGCGATATTTCGCCATTTCTACCCAACTTAATACAGATATTGCACGTGCATGTTGAGCAACAAAAGGGGTTTCTTTGTTAAAGCATACACGAGATGCAGTTGTGAAAAATTAATGAAATCAAAGTTGCAAGAGGAAATAAAAACAAAAACAATTGTCGATACGAATGTATTGTAAGTAAAATATTTAACTTGTAACGAGTTTCTCGAGCGTTAATTAAAACAAAACAAAAAGTGGTAAATAGCAAGGAAGGAGAATGTACTCTAATTAATTATTTAAACTACGCCACTGTAAAAGTTTAATTAAAGATAAAGAGATAAAGTCGCCTTAACAAAATAATTAAATTGCGGGACCTATATATATTCATTAAACTCATGTCGTTTCTTTATGACTGGGTTGAGCGTAATTTTGCGATATGAATGTTCATAAAAGTAGTTTCAGGGTGTCTAGTGATCTGGGAATTGGAAATTCCTGGGTTTTTCCCGGTTTTCTCCCGGTCTTTTCCAGTCTTTTCCCGGTCAAACTTTTTTTTCCTCCGATCAGCGAAATTCCGCTAGTTCAGATTAAGAGAGTGATTAACTTTTAAATGACTTGAAATTATAAGTAAAAAAATTCTTGGTCCGGAATGAAATTCCCGGATTTTTTCCGGATTTTCCCGGTCAAATAAAATTCCCGGTTTCCCGGTCCGCTAGACAACCTGCAGTTTCTATCCCTCGGCGAAAATTTCGGGCGTTTTCGGCCTGTACGGACTTTTTCGGGCCTCTTCGAGTATGCAGTTATTAAAAAAAAAAGGCTCGTGCAGGGGGGAACGCAGTGACTTAAAGTGTTCACTGTGGAATTTTTGTATCGGAAAATAAAATACTTTCTCTGTAATTATTATTAAAGTCTCATGCAAAAACACAATGAGAATATTTTTCGTCGAAGGGACATAAATTCCGATTTTTCATAAAAGGAGAAAAATAACCTGCTCTTAAACAAAAGTTAGAAACGACATAAAGAATGAAACTTGCTCGAAACGAGTAAAAGTTTTCTGGAAAATTCCTACTTCAGGAGATAAATGGAAGTGACTTCTGGTAATCAGTGTATCTTGGTTAAGAACACTGTGAACGGGACTTAGAAATGTACATGCCACTATAAAATATCTCCGACTCTAAAATTGGATTTTGCTTTTCCAGAATAAAATTCCTTCAGGAAACGAGAGCATTACATTTCAAGAGTGAATATTCAGTTTTAAAGAGAGAGAGAGAGAGAGAGAGAAAAAAAAATTATGATAAAAATGAATGAATGCCTTCCTTTTGTAAAAGGATAATTATTTCCTTTGTAAGTTGAAATTAAATCAGACAAATCAAGGTTCTTTGTGGAAGAGATATTTCATAATATTAAACTGGGAAGGAAATTGGCTTGATATATAAATAAAAATAATACAGAAGAAAAGGTCATTTTGCTCATTAAGGAGTCAAAAAAAGAATATAAACCTTCAAATGACAATAACGAGAAAAAAAGTCAATAATACCTACTATTTTAAGATTTGCGTCAGTAAATTATTTTGCAGTCTCAAATTACTAGCCCCATGTGTACATCTTGCATAAGCTTATATTGGTCAAGGCAATTGGGTTAAGTGTGTAGACAAAACTTTTACCAGTCGCTCGCGTTTCAATTCGTACGGTAGTCGTTTTTTACAGCCACTTCAATGAATGGAACGAGAAATTCGCGCGTATGCAAATCCGTAGTTTTGCTTACACCGAACTTTCGATACATGAGAGAGGTCTTGCTCAGTAGGAAAAAAATTTCATTCAAAACGAGGGCAGAAGATTTTTCTCGTAAAAGTGGTTATTTGAAAGAAAGCAGGGTTGGCTTGACTCCAAGTTTTTTGCTGTCAATGCAAGTTACACTCCATGTGCAATGTTTCGAAAATATTATGCAAATGATTACCAAGTCAACCAGATATACATTTTTTAATTAAAAGCTACGTAATCATATTAAAATTAAACTATATTGTCAACAATAATAAATTATTGCTAATTGGACTATCTTTTATTCTAGAGTAAAGAGCTCTTTACTATAACGGAAATGGAAAAACGAACGAAAATAAAATCCTGTACCGGAAAATCCTAAGACGATTTCCTTGACCTAAAACAAGAACCCTGATCTATTTTTCTTCGAACGAAATGGAGAAGCAGATATAAAAAGAATGAGAAGCCATTTTCGTGATGTACAAAGTGCTACCCATTTGCCATTTTGCTAGTATGGTATCCGTATCCTGGTTCCTGGACTATCGAGAGAGCACATTCAGTTCGAACGAGCGACCATTTTTGGTCTGGATCGCTGATTTCCACGAGATACCTAGCTACTCGATCGCTATCGACGGTTGTACATACTACTCGTGCGTCGAATGGAATTACGAGATCTCGTTTATCAAGTGGGAATTGGATTATGTACTTGCTATATGTGGATACTGAATGGAAGTGGCAGCGAAGTTTCGATCAGTGCATTAAAAATTTCGCTTGGAGAGCTTATTTTTGATACGAAATTTTCCTGTGAACCAGGTTCAGATATAAATTCAAACCACCTCCAACTTGAGAGTCGTGTAACGTTTACGTATTCATGGCCCTACTTTTATGCAACGGCACAAACAGAATTTATTTCAGATGTATTTTACTGATTCGAGGATGAAAGAAAAAGAGATATCGATACGTGGAATAACTAAATCTTCACCAATTTTTAAATTTGTCGATTTTCAACATGTCAATGTGAAATACAGGGGGCCACAAGATTCAATTTTTTCATTTCCCTAACATTTCCCTGACTTTTAGATAAATTTCCCTGACAGACAAGTATTCAAAATGCGAACAAATTTTCAGTAAAAATACTAATGAAATTTTTCAAAAATTTTGCATAATATCACTTTAATTCTTTCGAAATTTAAAATCACTTCACAACACTTCAAATTCGTAAAAATCTCTCAAATTTATGATAACTTTGGAAACCTTTCAAATTTAATAAGGAACTTTGAAATTCCCTAAAATACATTAAAACCTCTAAATAAAAATTCTTGGTAACAAAAGCCTCATAAAATCCTTTAAAAATCAAAAATAATTTTTGAAATTTTTTTTTAATTCAACCAGGAATATTTAAATTCCTTAAAATCATTTTAAAAATGTCAAAATTTCTTTAAATTTTTACAAGCTTCTTAAAATTCTTGAAAACCTTTTGATAGTATCTTATCGATTATCGATAGTCGTTTTTTTATCGGTTTATACCAAAACTTTCAAAGGGCTTAGGCAAGTGATTAATGAACAAAAACTTTTGATCGGGTAGAAGCTTTGAACATTAGTTGCTTGCAACACTTTATTAGTTGCTTGTCTTCCAAACTTTAAAGACGAAATTGTTTTGAAATTGAAAATCAATTTTCCTAACAGTGTTATTCGCTAACTCAGCAACAATTCTGTATGTAGTTTACTTCATAAATATTTTCTTTTCTCGAGTGACTTTTGACCTTAGGGTGTGTCTGTGTAGGTGCAATTAATTTGTTTACATGGATTAGGCGTATTTGTTTATCTATTTAAGTTGGAACCCGTATTTGAACCCTGTATTCGGCCCTGAGGTTTTCCTAAATGTTCAGTTAGTTTCCGCATTTTCTCTCACTCTACTCCAGTAAGTGTAGTAAGCAAGCAGTGTAACCACGTGTCCGCAAAACCGCGACTGGCGCAGCTTCGGTATGAACGTATGAATGCATCCATGAAGCCTTTAGAGTCTATATGCACTCAGAATACATAAAGGTGTTGGCTCGTTCATGAGAATCACCGACCTGTGCGCCTCCTCCAGAGCCAGCAGGTCAATGCCTCTCTACTTATGTCAGAGAACCGATAAAAGTTCCTCGAGCATGCAGACGACTAGTATAAAATGAAACAGAAATGTGTCACACGCACATATTGCACATCAGACATAAACTTCCTATTAACATTTTATAAACTTGGAGAATGGGACAAATTACTTTTTCATAACATATAAATTGAAAATTCGACTTTCGATGCCTTCATAGCGGGGCGAAAGTAGCAGTTTCAACTCTAGGGTAGAAAGTAAAAAACAACTGAACAGAAAGCATCGAAAGTCGAATTTTCAACTTATGTTATGAAATAGTATATTACATGACAAGGGGCGAAAGGCGACAATTTCACGAGTGTGAAATTAGCTGCCCGAGCGAAGTTGCTTTTTTCAAAGACTTTCAACTCAGTACAAATATTTGTGATAGACCCTATGAAGTTGATGAATTTGTGAACAGATTGAAAAATATTCAGCATACTGAATTTTTCAATTGCTCTATGCTAACTCGCGAGTCACGCCAAATCCCTTTCCGATAAAATCCCTTCATTTAAAGTCATATGCAAAAAGGTAACTCGAGGGACTCTAGAGAAAATCAGGTTTTTGTAGTAGTTCGATTTTCGATTGCTCGAGTTTGTGCAGCTTGGAAATTTCTATAGAAAAGAGAAGTTACATTTCCAACTTCTTATTGAAGACGAGAGTATTATATTAGAATTCGAGAATTAAATTTAGCATTCGATATTCGAAGGGAGATTTAGTTATTCCCCTTATCCATTTATATTTCGTTTACAGGGACTCGAAAACGTCGATTTCAGGTTGGCCACATGTCAGAGAAGTCAGAGAAATGTCAGGGAAATGCGAGTAGTTGTCAGGGAAAATAGAAATTGACATTTATGCTAACTATGTTATTTTTTGCATATTGCATTTATACCTCAGAGAAAATCGTGCTTCAATGTAAATCATTTCCAGAAGATTTCTTGAAAGCTTACGTAAATTACCTGTGACCGAGGCTGCAATATTTACCACATTGTAAGAATGTCATTACAAAGCCGGGCATAAATAATAAGCTTTGCGTTCATACACAGTGCTGTAACAATTGTTACAGCACGCTAGAAAACACTTAAGTTTTTTCAAGAAAAATATGTTATCTTTTGCCTAAAAAAAAGAATGAAGCCTTATCCTTTTTTTAGCCAAATAGTACAATTTAGATGCCTTATTTCGTTACAGTGTTCTCACAAATAACCCAGCTTATTTATTGCTCGATATTGCCCAGAGAATACTTAAGTTGCAGTTTCACAGAAAGTTCTGGTGCTCTTGGCCATAAGAGACTCGTAAAGGCGTTGGAAACGCAAGGCGCCTTACTGAGTTTAAATCGTGAGTTATAAGATGCGCGGATCGTGTTATCGCCACGCGAAAGATCCCCAGTTACCTCCAAAGTTGTTACCAAGTGTGTGGTATACTTTTGCTACCCTGCCAGCAACTCATTTTTACCAAATATGCATGCCAAACCTAATCTCGACTTGAACCCAAGAGAAATGAAGGAAAACTGAAAAAATATGGGAAGCTGGAAAAATATATGAAAGACGAAAGTCTGCGAAGTAGAAAAGTTGGGAAAAATTGGTTCTTATGATGTACCACCATTCTCAAAACCTACAAACTTAACCACGGCTAAACATTAATCAAAACGTTTTATGCGTCAGTGAGAAATAAATAGTCTTTTAGTTTCCAGAAATAATTCTAGAGAAAGGACTAGAGTCCTTTCTGATTCTGTTTCCTAGATTTTACAATCGCACTTATTGTTAGTTATGTTGTGGAATGATAAGAATCATAGCAGCGGATTTCCTCTCAAGATTTTGAGCATTTCAAAACTGGGATTAACTGCACTGCTCTATAGAGTCTCAACGGAATAGCGCGGAGTTAATACTTGGTACTAATGAGAGTCATTAGACATCAGAGAGCTTTGTAAATTCCCTACAATAAATTGTTCCAGAGACGTTATAAAGCGAGGATAATTCATCAGAATGCGGATAACGTACAGTAACGTTGATAAATGTGGCCCCCACCGAGCAAGAAGTACACCTTTGATCTTATGCATCTACTGTGCTCAGAAACGCGATCAGAGAATTATTATTAACACTCATCATAAGAAATTAATAAATAAACTATAAAACAAGAAACGGATAATAAAACCTTCTCTTCAGCTAACAGTAAATCAATTTGCAACACGTTTTTTCTCTGCACATGTTTCTATTTGATTAGAAATAATCCAACTCCAAGCCTAAAATAACTCCTCATATACTAAAATCTGATAATCCAATAAAACATTTGCATAATATTATGTGGATTGACATTCGATCAATGGAATCGACGAAAGCTTGGATTCTCATTCAAATAAATCAGCATTCAATAACCTGAGTGATATGCGAGAAAAAAAGATTAGACTTGGTGTGCGGAAAGCCTTCAGGGTCACGCCATTGGTCTCTTTAATTTCTTTTTATCGTTGCTCATGCAACCGAGGCAGTTCCGCGGGGAACAAAAGGATTTCATGGCCTGGATCTACGATTCTATGATGCAGAGAATACGATGGAAAGCCAACGTATCTCGTCGACTGAGTCATAAAAGTCGTACGTAACTCGTAAAGTGGAAAGTCAATGGACAGGAACCTCGTCCGTAAGTCCAGGATTCTGGGGAGGTGACGATTAGAGGTTTTATTTCATTATATAGGAGATTTTGGAGGAGTGACAGCCACGAGCTGCAGAAAAACGGCAATTTTCTCACTTGCAATATCGAGTTAAACACAATAAAAAAGATAAATAAAGACTCAGGGTATCTAGTGATCTGGGAATTGGAAATTTCCGGGTTTTTCCCGGTCTTTTCCAGTCTTTTCACGATCAAACTTTTTTTCCTCCGACCAATTTATGCCTTTTGTGAATTTGGCCTTTTTGTGATTTTTGAAAAAAAAATTTTTTTTATTTTATAAAGTAAAAATCCTGTCTGATTGCTTTTTAAATGACTTAAAGTTTTAAGAAGTAAAACAAAATAATCGCGCGCGTGTTGGTTGGCTTTCGTCCTTAAAATTTTACGAAAACCTTCGAAATCCTTGTAGATTCTACAAAATCTTTTAAAAAACATACACATTTTTTTTAATCAGCGAAATTCCGCTAGTTCGTAGATTAAGAGAGTGATTAACTTTTGAATGACTTTAAGTCATAAGAAGTAAAAAAAAATAATCGCGTGTTGGTTTGATAAATAGAATAAAATGAAGCTAAAGTAGAAAAACGTCGATTTTTGAATAAAGTACAACAAATTCTTGGTCCTGAATGAAATTCCCGGGTATTTCCCGGTTTTTCCCGGTCAAATAAAATTCCCGAGTTTTTCCCGGTTTCTCGATCCGCTAGACACCCTGAAAGTAACACCAAATAAAAACAAGTCTGGTACGTAATACCAGCGGAACATAATTTTACGATTTAGTTTTTTTTCCAAAATATTTCATGACGTTCTAGGATTTGATGCTAATTAAGTTCCAAAATAACAACTTTTAATATTTATGAATTGCTCAGCGCAATCAAATTGACGCAACAAGTTACGTCATCCAACATGATAAAAGTAACCATGACATTTCTTCAGCAATGGTAAAAAAATGGAAATGAACAAACGAGCTGTAATTGGTGGCGATCGACGTAATATCACCGTCTGCTCGGGATATGCAGTTTAATTGAGTGACACTTAAATTAATCACAATGTTAGAGAAGCGAAATTGATCTTCCGTTTTCCAAGGCAAAAGGTAGGTACTTCGACAAAAAGTGAGATGAACGAATAAAAAACTATAGCTGAAGTATATATATATTCATCAGCGTAATTCACTGGTTCATCAGCGTATACACGCTGATTCAGATTAAAAGATTAATGAAGATACGTTCTACATATATGTACATATATGAGTTTATTGCGAGATAGTTGGACGAATGACGATTGTCACGTTGATGGTACTTGTGAAATTACAATATTTCAACTGCATTTATGAGAGACAAATCGACAATTACACCATAGGTTTGATACCAGTAAATTTAATTTCTCCACCTCGATATTCGAAAATTAGATAGTGTGAGGGGGATTTAATAACTGTTCACTGTTATCACATCATTTTTAAAAAGTGGTTAAAGAATAACTATAATAATAATAAATTATAATAATTAGAAAAACTAAAATAAAATTTTTAAGTCTCAGAGTTATTGTTTACAGACATAAATTATATATGTTAAGATCATATCCACGGGAATTACAGAGGAACAATACCTTGCTAATCAAAACCATTTCCGGCTCAACAATTTACGCGAGTAGCCGAGACAAGGTCGAATGCAATGATTTGAATGTGCATCTGTTAATTTATCTCAAACGCCTACATGCGGAACGCCACGCGACCAGTTTAAACAAGGCCGTTTGAACTGTGGGAATGAGGAAAAGCCTCTGGTTTAAATGCACTTTTCTCTATTTTTTCCTGCTTGCCTTGCCGACTATGAGAGATCGAATAACATCGCAGAAGGATCAAATGAGATGGAAACGTCAGCAAATTGCGTAAACGAAAGATAAAGATCGAGTCCTGCTAAGGAGCTTTTAGAGTCAGCAGGATTTTAAATGCCAGAATTTCCAGGTTTAAAATAGGCGAAATTCTTGAGAAATGTTGTCATATCAAAATTATCTCGAAATAGCTATTTTTTAAATTAAAAATTGTAAATATTTGATTCAAATGGTTTTTAATGTATTCAATTTTGAATAGTTCAATTAACTGCAATTAAATATTTATTATCCCGAAAACAGATTTAAAGATCTTTTATTACAAAAAAAAATACTCCATATTGTTCTTTATTAAAAAGTAAACAATGGTGACTTATATTGTTATCGTTAAAGGAAGCAGACAGATAATCCAAAGTATTATCAGAATCTGGGAACGATTTTGCAAGATTAAGCAGAACGAACTTAAATACTCAATTTTAACTTCAGTGTTTTTATTCAAGAGTCATGGCCACATTTCTTCCTGTTTTTAAATAGCAAAATATTGTCTTCACACAATAAAAAAAATTGCAACCAACGAAAATTTAATTGTTACGTGAAAAACAAAATGCATCGTTGAGTCAATAATTCAATAAAACATCAAGTGTAACTTGATTCAATTAGCAGAATTCATGGTGCAGTTATTTTACCGAGAAATTGTAGAATTAGGAATGAAATGGATTTTTACTTTTCTATTGTGCAATAAAAAAAACCTTGAATGACTGCAGAAGTTTTCAACGTTCAAATAAACAAAACATTTTTTTCCAATTCTACTTTATCTAGAAATATTGTTCCGACTAAAAATAAAAAAAGACATTACAAGTTTCTTTCGTTTTGAATTATTTTTAATGCAAATGAATCAATATTTTTTAGTTTAAAATACAATAGAAAAAATTCGTTTATTTGAACGTTCAAAATTTCAATCGCATACTGAGGTTACCATTAAAAAAAAATCCAATAATATCCAGGGATTGTAATAACCTGAATTGATTTAAAAAAAAATAATTTAGATTGTGTCTAAAAAATTACCATTAATTATTTTATCACATAAGAAACTAAAAAAATAAACATCTAAAATCACCAATAAAATAAAATATTAGACAAAATCAACACCCTAAACAATCTTCATACCCCTTTATCCCTCTAAGACCTTGTATATTGATAATAATCAATACAAAACAATTACGATACTTTTCAATCAGCCTTCATTTTCTTTTGAAACTAACACCATGAACTCGACAAAAAAAAGCACTGTTTATTATCCAGTCACCTCTGTTATGTCAAAAGAACAAAAAAGCGTCTCTAAAAATTCTGAACACATCTGACCACAAGAGGGTAAAAATCTTGCAAATTTATACTGAAATACCCAGCATCCCTCGCGTTGTCATCCCGAGTTTCCCCAACCTCTGAAATCCACGTATCTCAACAGACAAGCCACGAAATTTGCGAATTCTCGTTAATTATCATGTATGATAAAAAAAAATGATTCAATCATTTGAGATTCTGACCTTGATCGACGGTCCAGTTTCGAACTGCAATTCTCCCGCGTCAGTGGCTGAGATGGATTCCTTTGAATTTCGGTGCGTCTTCGCCTGGGAAACTCGATTTTATTGTTGATGATAACTGACACTTTGCACACTTCGCGTAACGATCAACTTTAATCACTTTTTCGCGAATCGGGTCGCGTGGCCACTTCGATGACAAGTGGAACTAAGCAGATACGTCCCGAAGCTGCCACACGGAAAATGGCAGCTCGCACTGCAGTGATAGTCGCGAATTTTCGCGGTTTTCCGGAACACGAGACCCGGTGTGTTCGTGTAGGTTTCACAAAACCAATGAAAACCAACGGGATTTTGAAGAGAAAGAGAGACGGTTAATGCGAGCAAATGGGAGACAATGTGAGAGACCCGAACGTTTGTAGCGCAACTGTCTTTAAAGTCCGAACCACCATTTAATACTGAATTACCGAGGATTGTACCTTCTGTAAATACCGACCGATGAGCCGCCGTTCTAAACTACATTACCCTGCATTACCCATGATATTCTGGACTAGTTTGATATCGAGCTACGAACTTCTACCGCGAGATGGCGCTGATGTCCAAAAAATTCCAAATTTGTTTAAAAAAATCGGTTTTTGTTAATTTAATATGATTTTAGACTATTAATTTATCTTCACTGCATGTTTTAGAACCAGATTAATAATTGAGACTGTATCTTTGCCAAATATTAACTGAATAAAAAGAGAAAATGGATTCGTAAATTTCATGCTGAAGTCATGCGTAGTAGATTTTAAGTTTCAGATAAAAAGAGTATAATACGAGGTCTTTTTATATAAAATATTATATCTACTTAAAAGCGGCCTTTAGATTAAGCTAATGTTGGCTTATAATTAAAATGATTCTAAAGAAATGAGTAAAAATGAGCATTCCTAGAGCAACTAGACTTTAACGTTTGACGAAACGGGCGGCCATCTTGAACTAACTAGTTTTCCTAGAATTCCTAGTTCCTAGACTACTGGTACTGGCGCAGTGTTGCCAGATGAATTTTTCTAGTTTTCCCTAGCAAAAATTTCCTCCTAAAAATCCTAAATCATTTGAATTTTGAAATACTCCGTATTTAACATAGTCAAAGCGTGTCAAAGCAGGTCAAAGATAGATTTAGGGAGCTTTTTATCCTGAAATATCTTAATTTTTTATTACTTTAATTTAAAATATTTTGGGTAAATAAATAGGAATAATATTTAAAAAACATACTTTGTTTTGAGTGTATTTATGATTGGTAACAATGAGATTTCCCATGATACCCCGCGGCATGGCGTATCTTGCCACAGGATTCAATTTTTTCATTTCCCTGACATTTCCCTGACATTTCCCTGACTTTTCCCTGACTTTCAGATGAATTTCCCTGACATAAGAGTATCAAAATGCGAACAAATTTTCAGTAAAAATACTATTGAAATTGGTGATAATTTATGATAACCTAGAAAATCTCTTAAAATTCATTGAAATTTCTTGAAATTCCTAGAAACATTTTAAAATTCGACGAAATCCCTTCAAATTTGTTTATATTTCATGAAAATCCTTAAATTTTCACTAATTGATTTAAAATTTTCCTTAAAATCATTTAAAATCCTTTAAATTACGCAAAAAACTTCAAAATCTTTTAAAATTCATAAAAATATTTCAAAATTTCACGAGGAACTTTAATATCTCTTAGAATGCGTCAAAATCTCTTCAAATTATTGGAAACTTATTGAAATCCCTTAAAATTGACTGAAATCTTTTGAAATTTCTAGAAATATCTTTAAATTTCTTAAAATTTAACTACAATTTTTAAAATCCTATAAAATGTCATAAATTCATTGAAATCTATTAAAATTCCACGAAATCGTTTACAATTTCACAAAATCTCTTACGAATCATAAAAATCTTGTGAAATCATTCAAAATTCAATAAGGAACTTTGAAATTCACTAAAATACATTAAAATCTCTAAATAAAAATTCTTGGAAGCAAAAACTTCACAAAATCCTTTAAAAATAAAAAATAATTCTTGAAATTTTTTTAATTCCACGAAAAAAATTTAATATCTTTAAAATCATTTTAAAAATGTCAAAATTTCTTTAAATTTTTACAAGCTTTAAAATTCGTTATAATTCCACGAAAAACTTTAAAATCTCTTAAAATATGTTAAGATCTCTTAAAATTCTTGAAAACATCTTGAAATTCCATAAAATTCTACAAAATCTTTTAAAAATCATAAAAATTTCATGAAATTCTTTAAAATTCCATGAGAAACATTAAAATCTCCTAAAATTACTTTAAAAAATCTAAATCTCTTAAAATTCTTATAAGCTTTTTAAAAAGTCATTTAAACTTCCACAAGGAACTTTAAAATTCCTTAAAATTCTTTGAATTCCATAAACTTTGTTAAAAATCTCTTAAGGGCATGTGATACTTACTATATGAGCAATTTTTTTCGATTTTATTGATTTTCAAATTACCCAACTTTTCAGCCACAAAAATAAATATTTTGCCCTGAAACTTTGGAAAACGGAAGAGAAGATTAAAACGGACCGTTATTGACTCTTTTTATCTTGTATAATGAAAAAAAGTTTAAATTTGCTAAAATTCGTAATGCATTTGTCACTTTGAGGTTAGGTGCTCTATGCTTTATGAGTGATCAAATTACCCAACTTTTCAGCCACAAAAATGAATATTTTGCCCTGAAACTTTGGAAAACGGAAGAAAACATTAAAACGGACCGTTATTGACTCTTTTTATCTTGCAAAATTAAAAAAAAGTTTCATCTTGCTAAATTCGATCAAAAAGTATCACATGCCCTTAAAATTTCGTGAAGTCTGTTAAAATTCCAATAATTTTTTAAAATATTTGCAAATCTCTTGTAATTCCTTTAAATTCCTAGAAACCACTTAAAATCTTTTAAAATTATGGAAAATCTCTTGAAATCTCAAAGAATGCCCGGAAATTCTTCTCCCTAAATTTGAAACAGTAAAAATACTACTGATTGAAACAGTGCATTTTGTGATAACTGGTAAGACAGTAAACTTTACTGATTTGTCAGTGCAGTTTACTGGGAATTTTTTTCCTTTTTTCTAGACATTATTACCTGTAAAATTTTTTAAATGTAGTGAGTGGGGGAAGAGGGGATTTTTAAATGTTCGCTGGAATTTCAGTGGCAAATCACTGATTGCCAGTAAAGACTTACTGGATACTTCAGAACAAATCTACTGGAACTAACAGTAAAAAAGTACTGGTTTATCCAATTTAATTTGTTTTACTGATAAAACAGTAATACTTACTGGCGCATACAGTTATTTTTTACTGATTTACAGTGGAAGCCTGGAGACTGTCGGAAACAGTGAAATTTTACTGTGAATCAGTGAGTTTTTACTGTTTCAAATTTAGGGAGTTTATAATCCTTCGAAATCTTTGGAATATTTCTAAAATCTGTTAAATAATCTATAAAATTATACGCAATACGACAAAAATAACATAAATAGCATAAATGTCAATTTCTATTTTCCCTGACATAAGCCTGAGGAAATGTGTCTGCTCATTTAAATCCAACTCGGTTCACCACTATACTAGCTTCTGCATTTCATATTAAATTAATTGCAATCGTGTGACTAGATCTCGAAACCATTTTCAACTCGAGATGCAGAAAATAAAAATTCAAATGCGTAGAGTAATAGGTATTTAAAAAATTAGAGTAAATATCAAAATTTAAAATATCAACCTAATACTACAAACCATAAAATTCAGAAATAATGTGATATTTACTAAATGAAATTATTTAAAATATAAGTTCAAAACTTCAGGCTGGGAGTCTTTGATACTATAATACGTGGGCAGTAAAATTCAATAAAATGAATTATGTAAATTAAATTCATTCATAAAAATGTTTCTGGACTAA